>JAGDQP010011641.1:0-52450 GCA_022664845.1 Lepisma saccharinum
AGAGTTGCAGAATGCTTTCATAGTAAAAATATTGTATGGAGTGTGCCTCTTTAACTATTTTCAAAATTTTATATTAATGGAATCTAGGCTAAAACTGGAAAGGCGAAGTACGTATGTAGAAAAAAAGAACTGTGTTTTTGTCTGCGTCTTTCAATACATAAAAAGAAGTTTCCTTTACTATTATGTATACATAGCCTGGACCAATTATGTATAGTCATAATGAAGTGTTTTATTTTGCTTATTGGTTGATGGAAAAGGAAATATTACTTGATGTTTGATAGTAACTTTTAAACTTAAAGCAGTTGGTGTTTCTTTAGACAAGGCAAAAATATATGGGTTTTATAATTATTTAAAGTTAATGCAATTTATTAATATCTGTCCAGATTGCTCTGTATACATACTTAAGGTTGAATCCAAGTGGATTTTCCCGCCTTTTTCATTTTACGTCAATTAATCAAATTTCAGTGGAGTAAAGCAGAAATTAACTTTCACGGACCAAAGTTCGTTTCGTCCTTCAATAATGAGTACGATTAGTTTTAATTACATGCTAGCAGTAAATGCAGGAATGTGTGCAGGCATGTCTGGGACATTATTCTGTCTCAAAAGTTTCTGCACACAGTCCTGAGTTTACTATTAATATTTTATTAAAACTAATTCTACTCATTATTGAAAGACGAAACGAACTTTGGTCCGTGAAAGTTAATTTCTGCTTTACTCCACTGAAATTTGATTAATTGACGTAAAACGAAAAAGATGGGAAAATCCACCTGGATTCAGCCTTAAATTCGAAATAAAAATAACTACACCATCATGTAGTTCACTCAGTTACTAGCAGAGGGCAGTGATGGCCAATAGTAAATTATATGCTTTCTAACTGCTTGAAAAAGTGTATAATTTAACATTCATTTATAACAGTTTGAGTTTACAGAACAAAGTTAAGTCAAATCATTTAAAGAAACAATGTGACAATACATTTTAAATAGAATTGATCCTCGTTTACATCTTTAATAATTCATCTTTCATTAAATTCGTCAACTATTTATTACCAAAATCTAGAATTAAAAACTCCAATTGGGTTACAAAAAATCCCTTTGCTGGGGAAAACGATGTAACTTTACAACTTGGTGCAATTTTTGTACAGAATTTTTTCTACCCAAAATTTTATTTTATTTTATATCACCTTTGTTTGGCTGGATATCAGGACAATATTTTTCACACAAATACGTTTTGCAATTCTGCGTATCATTGCAAGTCAGCGAATTTATAAGGCGTTTCACTATACCTATTTCTGCAAAAAGAAATGTCAGCTATAGGCATGCGACAATACTTTTGTTTATAGCTGAAACGTATTTCAATTTGAATTTATTTAAGCTTTTAGGCAACTTTGGTTCAGGGCGAGTATTTCCACTTGGGGACACAAGTGGTTCGAGCTCATGTAAGCTATAGGCTGCATTAGCCATATTTTCCCCTTTAGTAGTTACATTTCGCATAGTACGTAAATTCCTGTAGTACTCGAATTCAATTTTAAAGCATCATGGTAAAAAATCATGTAAGATGCAACATTTTTATTTATAGCTATTACATTCAAGTTACAACTGCATTTAGTGAAAGTAAAAAATATCTAATTTCTTTGACGGGGCTCGAACCACCGCAGGTAAAGATAAAAATAACTTCATTGACCGCGCCTTAACCAAGTACGCCACGAAATCAATACAAGGACTTGCTCACTTCAACACTTATTAGTATCATTAAAGAATGAAAATGCGTTCTACCTATTTGAGTCATTCTTGTCGTTAAAACATGGTTTTAGTGTTTAAATTTAATAAAGTTTGCGCTGCAAATTAATATATTCACTTTTCGTCAAGTAATTATGAATATTTGTCTTCCTTTCCTTGTTTTCTGTCGTCAGAAGTTCGGAGTAAGTCTCTAGTACAACGCAAAACTAGAGATTCACTTTGATTAAGCACGCGACTAGTACGTTCTAAATTTAGGCGCCACTATCGCACAAAATTCGTTTCTGAATACTACTTCACCTAGTCAGCTGTTACCCTCTCGTTAGTACAGAGTAAGAGTCGCCATACCCCTGGCAACCTTGTGTGGGTTACAGTGTTGCATGAGGGATAAAAAATGTCCCTCCAGTGTTGCCAGCTTTTCCCTCTTTTGTTGTAACTTCTGAACGCTTTGTGATATCACTTCCAAATAAATTCCATTGCATTTTTAGACCCTCAAAGAGTCTTCCTGGTTATTTTCGTGACTTTTTTCAAGGGGACATTTCTTGTGTAAATAGCGATTGTAAATTTCCCATTCTTTCGGCGTCTCGTGTGGTAACACTGCTAATCGTAGTGAAACCTACTTTTGGCATTTCGTTAAGACCACATCCTACTTTCTTTTCGTGTAAATATTTTTGATCTAATGTGATCCGTTCAGCTACAATTCATTCCTCCTTTTTCCAACTTTGACTCTTTATATCTCCCGAAGCTGGCAACACTGAGCATTGATTTTTTTTATCATTGGACGTATTTTGCTTCACAGCTTTATTTTACATTAAAAGTTTTCGTAGTGCCATTTGAAAAAATATAAGTTTGTGCTGGGGTGGCAACACTGCTTATGTGACACTATTATTGTGTGCTTTGTCAAGTGTCCCCCTCCCGTAGGTATTATATTACCTGCTCACATTTTTTATTTTCTGCTCCTTTTTCGAGTTATTTTGGCCTGTCACTCGTCAGTGACTCACCCGGTATATATATGCATGGACATTTCATTTATAAATATATTTTTCAACAAACGGGCAAAGATAAGCAGTTCTTTTTTTTTATATATTCGTGTATGAGAAGCATGAAAGTACTACAATATGACGATATTTCGGGGGGCACTCCGTGGCACCTTTTATTAGCTTCATCGTAAACTTAAATTTTCAACAAATTGTTCACCTTCGCCTACCTTCACTAAAAACTGCATTACGCCACTGACACGTATAGCACATGATATATATATATAAGTGTCATTACGAAAACTAGAAACTTAATCAAACACGTATAATACGTGCCGAGAAACAGCCCACCCTGGGAAAATTGTGTAAAAATAAAAAATAAAACTGATAAAAATTTGCAATTTCATTACACCATAATACGCAGTAACATTGTCACTATGAATGTGTTGTTACGAGAAGGATCATAACTCAGGTGTTTTTTTTGGATGGTCTGATTATTATTCTTTATAAATACGGAGGGAGTTACACATTTTTTTTTAAACTGCAAAAAATGAATTTTGTTTCGATATTAAGTAGTTCTGAACAACGGAGCTGTGACTAAAAAAATTAAAATATCCATTTCCAGCCCGCCAGCGATTTTAAAGTGTGAACAGGAAGTTTTTAAATGGTGTGGCTAATCAGATAGTAGTACAGGAGGATATTAGTTTATTTCATTTTAGGTTATTTCAGATTTGTCCGGTATTTTTTTGGTATTATCCCGTATTTTATACCGAGTGTCCCGTAATTCATTCATCAAAAGGTGGCAACCCTACTCATGGCCTAAACGAAACACAAGAACACTACAAAATAACGGGAATAGCACACCAGCAACCAGTTAGAAAATACTGATGAATCATATTACAAATAAACAAACCAGAAGCAGTAGTAGAAAATCAAACGTAAACATTATTTTAGGACAGAACCATATTTACAGACATAACAAAAGTTTAGACAGAATAGTGGAAAAGAAAAGAAACAATATTATCCATTATAGATGTAACAGTTCCAGGACTAACAAATTTGGAAAAGGCATGATAGACATAAACAAAGAGAAACACAAACAACTGACTCAGAATGTCAAATAACAGTGTAAAATGGAACAGATGACAATAATACCCAGAGTGATATTCAATACAGGAACTATACACAAATTAATCAATGAAGGAAGAACTACCAACATTAAGATTAGAAGCAAGAATCGGTAAACTAACTCACAACAGTGCAATTCTCGGAACATGAAGAAGAAGAAGAAGAAACTGAACACTATAAATATAGACAGCCTCAGAAATACCCTGCGAGCAGGTAGATAAATTCTCTAATACTATATAAAGTGAGATGTCTTCTTCCACTTCCCCTTTTCTCTTCAACCATTTTTTTCAATACAGGCTAGTTTATGTGTAAACAAACGTCGAATCAAATCCTTTTTCTTTTCCCCTATACCATTACTCTTCTCCCCTTTCTTTCCACTAAACATACACCCAGATTAATTTGTATAATCAGTTCAAGATCCACATTTCGAGGCCTTCCAATTTTCTTTCAATCTTTTTTTTTTAAAATCTAGAATTGACACTTCCACTTTGGCATGATTCCAAGTTTCGGAGCAGTTTTAACAGTCAAGTAAAATGATTTCATGATGATGAATGTCTAATGATGCTATTGTATCAGTCTTGGAAAAACTTTCGAAATTCACCACTAAGTGTCACTCTGGGCATTTTGTCTATTCTTGAAGACTCCGGTAAATCGAGGCTTTATGATCGGTTCAGCGGCTCAATACCGCTGAATTACAGAACCAAGAGGAGAACAATTGCGTGTAGAGACATCTATTAGTGAGTTTCCAAAGGTTTATGATGGAAAAGTATGCGTAAAAATTCATCAACTCAAGAGTATTTCTCTCTACCTTCAGTCTCCGATAGTATACCTACAAAATTGTTCACGTGATTGATAGAGCTATGGTATAGATTAAAAAACACTCTTATCAAGCCCTAATCGCTACAATTATGGAATAAATGAAAAAAAAAAACGTTAGCCTTATCAAGTCTTCACAAGCCCTAATCGCCACAATTATGGTATAAATTGAACACAAAACGTTGCTCTTATCACGTCTTAATCTCTACAATTATGGAATATATTAAAAATTGTTAGTTTTTTCAAGTCTTGATAACTACAGCTATATAGAATAGATTTTTTAAAAAATGAGTTTTGTCAATTTTTAATTACTGCAGTTTGAAAAAGTCGTATAGTTTGAAAAACGTTAACTTTATCATATTAAAGTGTAAGTGAGCCTTATCAAGTCTTAATGTATAAATATGGTACAGATTAAAGGCAGTAGATTTATGAAGTTTAAATTGATACAACTATACTAAAGATGAAGAAACATGAGCCTTATGAAGACTTCAACTATGAACAGATTTAACAACGTTATAAATAAATAAAAAAGAATAATAAAAAATCTTTTTAAGGACATACTTTTCGTCAACAATTCGTGTTAAAAAGTAAAAAAAAATAATTTTGTTTTTGCATGACTCAAAAGAAAAGTCTGAGATGTGCTCTCATACACAGTCATTTTCTAAATTCTTCAATTGGCTCACTCCACGCTTTTGTTTTTAGTCATACATAAACAAAATAATCTTTTACTTTTTAGTACGAATTGTTTATAAGAAAAATATGTCTTCAAAAAGATTTCTTATCACTTTTTTGAGTTATATTGGTGCTCGAATACTTTTTCTCAACCTGATAGCTTATCACTTAATTCCTAAAGTGTTCTGCAACCAGTTAAACGAAACATCGTTGCAGGCTAGTATTTATTTTAGGACAAAGAAGTTCATATTTTTTTTAAAAAAATATGCTTTTAAACTATATAAATATATAGAAATATATGAAAGTAACAATGGAATATTGTATTGTCACCCGACTTACGTCGCTGTGCAAAATTTCATCATTGTATGACGTCGGGAAATGAGTTAAATTAACGTTGCAAGATTTGAGGAACGACCAACCATTGTGAACTAAAGAAAAGAATGTAAAAAACGTTAGCTTTATCAAGTGTTATTTGTTACAACTAGGCTATGGCGTATATTTACAAACAAAATGTTAACCTTAACCAGTTGTGTTGTGTGATTGGTTACGCCGAAAGAGACCTTAAGAGATAAATAGCCCATAGTGGAGATAATGGTAGAGATAAAGTTTAAATTTAAATTTCTCTGCCAGTTTCTGATAAATCAGATCTCAAATAATATTTCGAAAAGTTAATATATAACTATACCGTATATCAGTTAAGGCTCCTCGCTACTTCCTTCCCCACATTTTAATATTTTTCAAAATATTTCAAAATCTAATAGCATTATCAAAATTTTAAGAAGATACATCTCTAGTACTCACAAATTACTATGAAATACAATGAACAGCGATCTCAAGATCTAGTCCGTTGATGAGTGATACGTTGTTAATTAAATAATGACGTCATAATCTTTGACAACGAATCACTAATCAATGGACAAGATCTCGAGATCGCTGTCCATTGTATCTCATAGTAATTTGAAAGTACTAGAGATGTATCTTCTTAAAATTTTGATAATGCTATTAAATTTTGAAATATTTTGAAAAAAATGTTAAAAAGTTGGGGACGGAGTAGCGAGTAGCCTTTAATATGTCACAAACAGTTAAAATAACTGACGTTGGGTTGGGAAATTGCTTTGAATTTATTTCATATGAGGTATTCAGAAGCCAAGGGATACAAGTGACATTGACAAATATACAAAAAGTTAGAGGTAATCTTTTAAATATAACACTAAATATGTGACACCAAATTGTCATATTTTGTACAAAGAAACCTTGGACCTTAATGTCTCCATGTACAAAATATGACAATGTTGTGTCACACATTTAGTGTTATATATAAAAGATTACCTCTAACTTGTTCTTCATTCGTCAATGTCACATGTATCCTTTGGCTTCTAGAGTCTATATATTAAGTCTCCAACAAAATATATATTATATTATATATTATACAGAGTCTATATATTAAGCCTCTGTAATCCACCATTAGAGTCGTTGATAACCTATGAGAAGGATATGTTTAGCCGTCAATCAATGTTCAGTTTGTTTCGTTTCAGATGTATAATCTTCGGCCAACGTTAAGTAGATGAAACAAGATCTTGACGTTATTCTGTCAACATGGTCGCACGCCAAGAAGAGAAAGTCCTTTCAAACGTTTATGTACTAAGTATGAAAGACTATTACTTGTAATTTTTACTATATAATGTGTACTGTAATCCTTTGTATACTGGAGTTTTTTTGACTAATTTTTCTTCTCTATTTAATAGTTGGTTAAGTAGAAGTGTTTGCAGCAACGTAGTAGAGGTAGAAAAAGTAGAAAACGAACAATGATTCCATCTTCTAATCCATAATATTCTACCACCCAATCAATATTCATGTCATATCTTCATGAATGACCTTTGGTTTGAGCCCCTTCACGTCCTAGAAATTATAGTCCTTTATTGTTAGACCATTAACTTTTGAAACGACCCTTGTATATAGATACTCAAACATACTGTGGAATGACAGTTGACAGGACTTGAACCTAGGTTCATTGATGTGAGGGAATTTCGTTCTAACATGCATATAGGGAAACTGAATACAATCCTGAAAAAAAATAATAATGTGTATATATAACTACAAGTACGTGTATCATATTTACTTTTAACGAGTAAGTGTGTATTATTTTTGAGTGAGAAATGATTTTAATTATTGTAATTAACTTAATTTTTCTTCTTTTCAGGACAGACAAGCAAAAATTCTATGAACGGAGAGATACTGTAAAATATAACCCGTTTTGACAAGATAGGGAGTGGTATAATAAGAGTTCGATTGCTTTTTTTGTTTGCCCTTTTGTTCATTCCAGCAGTTCGAGAGACCTACGTGACAGAATGCTTGAAGATTCTCGTTCTCCAGTCTCAAAATTTTGGAAGGAATGAATTTCTTTTGCGTGGTGATGTAAATGGCTTTGCCGGAGCTTGAGAAAGGAACACCCGGTCAGGTTAGAACCAACATCTTCACTCACGATAAATAACAGCTCAGATGAAAGGCAAAACAGGAATTTGATCCAAACCAAACGCCCACGTAAAGAATGAAAATTGGTTTGGATTGAGAAAGGAGAGCACGTTCCACGAGATGATTCTTCATGTTTGTGTACGTTTTTCGACGCCCATAAAATGTGTAATCTGTTCGCCTTTGTATTTGGTAGAACGTTGACTTTGTATTTGGTAGAACGTTGACTTTGTATTTGGTAGATCGTTGACTTTGTATTTGGTAGAACGTTGACTTTGTATTTGGTAGATCGTTGACTTTGTATTTGGGAGGCCCTGGTATCAGACTATCCTGACTGATATTTTCCCAGGCTGTTTCCTAAGTCACACCAAGCAAATGTCGGGATGATACCTTCAACTTAGACCCTGACCGACTCCTTCCCACATTATTTCCCCTATCCTATTTCGGACTGAGTCAGAGATGCCTAAAGAACATAAATAAATTTCATTCAGTATGTGCTTAGATAGGGAATGTCTTTCGACAAGTTTCTGCAGACATTGAACGATGCAATTTTGATACCGTTACGGCAGAGAATTGATTCAATTCGAAAAAAAAAAATAAAAAAAAAATGTATGGGCGGCAACAACACTATGCTTCAATTCGGCTTGGTATTTGTAACAGTTGATATTCTGATTGATATTCTGTTATATATAATCTCTGAATCGTAGCTCAGTTGGTAGTCTACTGTCTGCATGTGTATGTAGGTAGAGTACTACCCTTATGGTCAGAAGCTTGGCATCCGGAAGGTCGCAGGTTCACGCCTAGCGGCTGCCAGTCCTGATTGAAGCTTTTAATGGATTTCCTAAGTCGGACAAGGCTGGGATGTTATCTTGAATAAGGCAGGGATTATTCGTTTCCAAGTCCTTCACTGTTCTTAATGATGTTATTAATGAGCTCTATTTAGAGTTAAATAAATAAAGATTATTTTCTAGAAGATTTGGATCAAATGATTATAAATTTTGTACATAATTGTTTTATTGATTTTGTTTCCGACGAATTATTGATGTTTGATCATGAGAGTTGGTGTGCTAGGTGAAATTTTGAGGATGGTCCTTGGTACAACTTGGGGACGGCTTTTTGAACTTTGATGGGGCACTCTGAGGTAACAGCGAGTGGAGAACGTAATTTTCAAGTTTCAAGGTTAGACGTTTTGTAGTTTGTCAGGAGGAAAACACATTCCAAACTTGCGATCATTGTTGGAGAATTTATTGATTGTTGTTATGCAGATATATTAAGTTTTCGTGAAGTATTTCTGCGTTATTTGAAGAGGACCTAAAGGGTCCACCGAGTGAATTAAGACGAGTTTGCAAGATTACTTCGAATTAAGTTTATTTCAATATTATTATTATATAAAACAGATTCTCTGACTTTCGTTTAAGTGGCGTGAGCAAGCTTGGTATCCTGTAAATTTTAATTGTTGTGAACTATTTATGTTGATTTTGTCGAGAGTAAAGCTATATGTGCGTCGCGTTGTCGGGACAGTCAGGTAGATTAATTTTATTGTTTGTTTTTGGAAAACGTTTAGGACACTATTGCCTGAATTTTGTGACATAAAAGAACATTTACTGTGCCTGAAAATTTACGTATTTAATTTAAAAAAAAATGAATCGATATCTTGAAACAAAATTTGAACATTTACCGTAATTAAAAAAAAAAACATTTCTTCAAATTCGTCTAATGTTCTTGTTCTTGGCAGAGAGTGAGATTATTAGAAATATCTTTTTGCCTGTTAAATTCTTCTTTTGATCTCTTGTCTTCATTTTTTGCAGGAGTTTTGAACTTAAATATTGATGTTTGTTATTCTGGACAAGTAGCACGTTGGTTCAATTTGCCCGAAGTTACTTTATTTTGTTATAAGTGAATAGTTATAAGTTCTGCTACTTGCTACGGTTGAAGGTTGTAAATTCACATACTGTTTTGTCTCTGAATATTTCTCATTTTACAATATTTATTCTTAGATTCATACAAGTAGTTGAGAATAATTGCTGACTTCTAATGAACCGTTAGGTGTTTAATTAATATTTTCCCGATAATGTAGCGGAAACCATAAAGACAATAAAATTGTTTATTACCAAAAAGACACATGTGCATTAACAAAAATAGGAACTACAAGAAAACTATTTAGTATGCTGGCCAAATGACCTTTTAAATAAAAAAAAACCGTAAGAGTTATTGTCCAGGAAGATACATTTGTAGAATGCATGCAGTTGTGCTATTTCTGCGCTAAACAAATGTGTGGTGTTAAAGAAGTAATAGCTGAAGATCAAAATTCAATACTACCAAGAAAATCTTCAATAATAGGGGATAGAATTGTGTCAAGATACACTAATGAGAAATAATATTTACATAGTTCCTTCTCTTTCGAAGCAGGAAAGATACTGTACCTGCAATTTGTATAATGTTATACTATACGAGGAGAATAAATAATAGCACATTTAGGATGTCCTGGGCTCGATACCAGCAAACGATCAGCCTGACTAAGGCTTTCTCGCGTTTTTCTCTGTCACATCAAGCAAATGCTGGGATGGTTGGTACCTTGTACTTACGTTTTCCTACTACACCAAAACTTATCGCTTATAACAATCTAGCTTCACTTTCCTGATGTTCTATTTGTTGTTGTTGTTCTTTTCTTTCTTGTTCTTGTAAAAACCGTTCTATAAATTTCCACATTCTCATCTCACTTTCATTCAGAACTAAATCTTCAGTAGATTTGTCCGAATCACTACCATTTTCCATATTTATTCTTTAACATCCACTTCTTTCCTCATCGAACTTCGTGTTTCCTCGACGATGACGTAAGTTGTCACTTCGTTCATCTTCGCTTTCGCTCTCTGTCTTCTGACGGATATTACTATTGAGCGCCCCTCGTTTGGACGCCATAATGTGTAATAGGACCTTTCTTACTCCTTCCTTACACACTTAAAATATATAAATCTAATTTGTTGTCGCTGTGCGGACACTGTAGAACTTTCTCTTGACTTTAATCCGAAGAATTGCTCCAGCTGCTCATATCCCAAGGCGAACGATATCCTTAACTGAAATTCGACACATCTAGACAGGAAACGGACAGTTGGTGTACCCCAAGAACCACGTAGTGGTGGCTACAAAAGAACTTTCGTACAAGCTCGTAGAGCCAATTATTATGAAATTGCTGAGGCGCTTTTCAGCATCCTGGACAATTTATAATAGCGTCTCCTTTAAACGTAAAGAAAACACGAAAAATTAATTCAAGATAAAAGGTATTTATTATCAGAGGGTTAAAAAATAACATACATTTCCTCTATAGCTAAGAACTTGACATAGCCTTTTATATTCATAGGTTCATTAACTAATTATGGCCGTTGACCAACAACGAAGAATAAATAACTTGAACTTTTCAATCATATTGTTAACTACTTGCAAATACATTAAAACAATGTCGTGCCGTTATTCCAATTCTTGAAATTATTCTTAATTACCTCCTCATAATATAGCTTTACACATAAAACCGATATTGGCAAAGTAGAGACATCTACCGACGAACTTCCGAACTACTACAAAAAAGTCAGCAACACGCAAAACAGCACACCTGAAGGGAATATCGTGAAACCATCATCAATTGTTTAAATAGAGAAAGCTAACCAAATAAAGAAAGGACCTACCAGGTTGCGGATCAGCAAATTAAAAACTACCTGACAAATCGGGGTCACTGAACCCAAATCTGAAATTAGTTTCTCTCTATCTGCTTTGATTAAGACAATAGCTGCGCTACAGACGGACAAAATGGAATTAAAAAAGTTATTCTTTTTGTCGACGAAGGGGGCAGTTATGTTATGAGTAGGGGTACGACCTTCATATACACTCAGATTCACAGGAAGTGTCCAATGGGTACACTTTGTAAGTCCGATAGGTTCCACCCTATATTCGATATAAGAATCAAACCAAATGCTCTGTATATTCTACTTGTCACGTGTATTAGCTCGATGTTGTCAGATTGCGGACTCTGAAAGGATTCCATCGGGCATTTTTAATGGATCTGAGTGCACATTACGAAAGAATCAAAAAGCAATAAATTAGTTAGCAATTAGAATATCGAAGAACTAAAATTTGAATTATTTCAAAGTTTTTTTTTATACAATACAAAATTTCTAGGAAAAGTTTAGTAACGGTATTGATCGTTCTAGGAACATTAGTGATTGGACTGATTGCTCTGGTTTTGTTCTATGCTTTTCTTTGTTATTCTCTCTTTTAGTCTTCCTTCCTTTCTTATTCTCGTTTCCTATTTTGAATAATTTTGGTTCCTTTTTCAGATTTTAAATAAATCTTCTTCATTATCTCTCTCTCTCTAAGTGTGTGTGTTTTCCTTGCTTTTCCGGGAATTGAGCTGTTGGAGGGATGAAGAAATAGGAGGAGACCCTTTGCAGAAGGCAACTCTGGCTGTGCTCTCCCTTGCCCCCTTGTTGCGCCCCACTCCGCCCACCCGTTTCTCATCCAGAACCTGCTAAAGGAAGGAAGAACGCGTCACATCATGGAAGAAGAAAAAAAATTGGATAGTTAATTCCGGTTACCATGACAACATCCTCAAATGCTGCAGACTTGGAGAAAAAGTACAAACATTCAAAAATGGAGGACTGCTTTTTTTTTCTTTCTCCTTTTTAAAACACATTTTCCAGCTTCCGTTTTGTATATCCTTTCACTATTCCTGTTTTTATTAGCCATAGAAAGGAAATTATTTTCTTTTCAGTAAAAAATTACACTATTTTTTTTATATAAGCCAGAAATAGACTTCTAAGAAAGAGGGTTGGTTAATAAATAGTAACTGAGGTGTGACAGATGGTTTATGGGTAATTTTAAGAAAATTGTGGCAAACACAAATTATCATGGAAAAAAGAAAAAAAATAGTATTTCATCATAGAATAATGAAGGTTTTAATAAAACGGAATTTATTTTTAAAAAAATTCAACACTCACAATACAATACAATATATAACAAGACAACGAATATTTATAAAAAATAAAAAATCTGTACTCACAATATAATACAATACAATTTTTCTAATTCGGAATACTACAAAATCCAGTATAAAACAATACAATAAAATGTATAACAATACAACACATTTATACAATTTTCTACACTACATATAATACAATACATTTTTTCAAACTCAGAATACAACTAAACACAGTATATTACAATGCAATATAGTGTTAAACAATACAATTCTGCAAATTCCGATGAAATTCTGGTATAGAATGTTAAAAGTTTTAACATGAATGTGTCAATTAGAGTAAGGTATTATGTGGTGCTCATCAGTAGGTATACATAGCTCAAATCACTCCTCAGGGTTTAAGAATCATATATCCTATAAGATATGGGAAGCAATGTAATATGTGTAACAATTCGTAGCATGATACCAGCCCCTGACGTTCGGACATTTTTATTCGATAAAGAATTATATTTAAAAAAAAATGAGGTTCTCCTCTTTTCTCTACGTTGTATTAATACATTATCCTCTATTTCAATATACTCAATTAAAGATAGGAGCTTTTGTTCCATATTGGTACCCTTTTACAACCAATAATTACTATAAATAGAGGACTAAATACAAGTTGTTTTTTGTGATGTTGTAAAGAGGTATGCTTGTTTTTTTTCATTGGATTGCTGGCATTACTTCATTTGGTGCATTTCCTATGCGCTAGTCAAGTTCAACCCCAACTTCTGGCTTTTGTTGGCTCAGATTAACAACAACAACAAGAACTACAACTCTACCGAACATAAGCTACTTCCTTGAGTGCGACTCATCTTTGGATTTATATCTACAACAAACTTACAACAGACAACTTGAACTTTCGTCATGTATAAGCTAAAATATAATACAAAGGTAGAATCTTGAATAATGAACATTAAATATTAGAAATATATTAAAAAGCTTTAGTTTAATATTATAAATTCAATACAAATTAAATCCCTTCATTCAAAACTTGTTTATTTATTATATATGTAACTTTGTAGACATCTATGGAGAGATTGTTCATTTTGCTTAGGATGACTCAGCTGAGGAAAAAAGCGAAAAATATTGTTAAAAAAGTTATCTGACAGCGTTCATGTTACATTATTTTTTTCTTCGATATACACATTTTACGTACTTTACGGAAATAGATCAGATCAGAAAAGTCAGGTTAGATTATTATTGTTATTATTATTTTGACGTTATTCAACGTTATTCAGTTTCTTCCATAAGAATTTCCTGACCCAAGTCGTTCGTTATTTTTATCACTTTGCAGGATTACACAATTCGGTTTAATAGTCATCCGCCGACTTAGTTATGCTCTTTCAAATATATGTTCGAAAAATAGTTTATTTCCAAAATCACTTTGACTAATCATAGTAATAGGTCAAAATTAGCCACTTTGTCATGGATTAGGGGGGCATGGACCAAATTTTATTATAGCTACCGTCACTACAATTATTATCATTATGATAAAAAATGATCATCATGTCTAAAATATATCCGTAGGCTACATAGAAAATCCCTTACCTTATCAGAATTTGTAAAAGATCACTGCGTAGCTGACCAGTGAAATTACAACCAGCCTTTTTGAACCTCACGCTCATGTAACTGGGTTATGAATGGTTCCAGAAGATGGGAAAGCCACTAATGCCATCTACCGACAAGTGTGATACCGTATGCGACATCATAAGAGAAAACATTTCTTTCTACACGGTGATTTTCTTTCTATTAATTATTATCAATGATCATATAGATCTAAGAGATATTGAATATTAATAAAGATTTATGTAACCTTCTAAAATCATTCACAATGCTTATGTTTGAAGCGTACCAAAATATCCTTTACGAAATGGTGGGTTATTTAGTATGAAAAGAACCTTCGTAGTTTTAGAAGCCTACAGAGGCAATGACGTAAGATGTATCGCATAAGCAAATTCCACCAGAAAATGCATTTGAGCACTTTATGATTGAAGCTTAGAGAGGATTCTCCCGCAAATGTGTTCCAATTTATAGAATTGACGTTGGACATGAGACAAGCATTGAAATAACCTCCAAAATAGCTGTTCCCAATCACAAACGTGAGTCAAATATGGTGCCTGTACAGTCCTTGGATACAAATTTGCCATTTTCTAAGTAGACATTATTACCCCATTCTTTTCGAGATATTGTGCATGATGATATTTCGCTAGGGAGAGAGAGAGAAAGATAAGAAGTGTGTGTGTGTGTGCCAATGTGTGTCAGTGTGTGTGAGGATATAATGTGATGATTACTACCTAACCTAATATTATTTTGTGCTGTTTCTTCAGGGAACTTTTCAATCACCCTGTTTTTAAATGCACTGAGCAACATTTTATAGCTGCTAGCATAATTATTCTTTCCAGTGGCACAAAAAAAAAAAAAAAAGGAGCGCAATTTTATATCTTTTCTTTTATGATATAAAATTTGCATATCAAAACCTGTTGTGCGTGAAGAAAATTATTCATATTTCTTTGAGATTCAGTAACCTTAAGCCTTGATATTTCTCTAATGTTGTTACGAAGTAGTCATGGAAATTAATAAATAATTCATTTTTTTTTTTGCTTTTTTTTACCTCAGAAATTTCACATGAAAAATAGCAATCAATTTCTTTCTTAGCATGTGAAATCTTGACTAATTTCTAAATTCATCACATGTTTAATAATAATAAGTAATTTTGTTTTGCAGAAAGCAAGGGGAGTGATGCAAACAGGAGCAGGAAGTAGATTTTCTTAAGAACATTGACTGGCAATTATATAAGGATGGGGATATTTAAGGATTCAAGCACATGTATATCGTTCATTAACTTTAAAAAGCGTCGATTTACCTATTAAAACTATTACAGTACTGGCAACACTGAAAACTCTGTAGAAACGAATGTGGTTCCACCCCTAAAAATGTTTTTACGGTAAAGCCACCGTTATTACAACGGTAAAATTACCGTAAAAGTATTTTTACGGTATAAAACAGTTAGTTTACGGTGTTTTACGTCTGTGCTACCAATGAATATAGTGATAAATTGGAGTTTTCACTACAAATGGTGATAAATAAAGTTTAACATCATGATTGGTGTTCCCGTCCAGCTGACTAAGGTGGATTGGTAGTGATTGGCTGTTATTTTCTATTGGCTGGAGATAATGTTCTAAGAAACGAGACCTACAGTTTGAGTGCGCTAAGGAGGAATTGACACGCGATACCTTGATTACCAAGCAAGGAGCGAATACAAATTACCATGCTCTAGCAAGGATTCCATCCCAGAACATGATAGACGCCAGAGCTGAAACGGGTCAAGTTCGGACCAGGCCAGGTCAGACCATCGAGTTACCGAAAGTGATCCGTATGACTATGAATGGAATTCTACAGGAAAAAAGAGCTAAATGCGAGGTACATCTTTCAGTATTTCTGCCTGGACGGTAGATTATATAGTATTATATACTGTAGGTGTGATACACTGATGTTTGTAAAGTAAGAGTGATATGGGCATAGTACCCCACCATCAGGATAAAACGCCCACCGTCGTGAGGCAATATGCCCATGCACACCAACACTATACTAAAAAAAGGTGGAAGGTCATAGCAATGGAAATGATGTTACGATAGAAGCTAGTCTTACTACAGGAAATTATATTTCGGTACAAGTCACAAAAACTAGCCTATAAAGCGTGAAGTTCCTATTACTTCCTTACCATTGAGAGGCTTGGAAAATACAGAATAGAAAAAAAAATACATATTAACTGAAAATACGAAATGAAAAAGTTCGTTTAGCTTCATTCTAATTGTGGGATGTAAGTTTGTTTTGCATAACACAATACTAATAACATTAAACAGTCTTATGGAAATATTACACTAACTGGAAAAAAAAAAATGAAAAATATAACACTCACTTAAGAAAATGAACTGAACTGAATTTGCATGTACCTCATCTTCTAAGACAGGGAGTGGCATTTAGGACACATATTTGGAAACGATGTACATGCTTCATGGAGACACATTGGACAACGAATACACTTGATCCACTCACATGTAAACATAGGTCCCTTACGTTTATAATAATGTTCACCACAGATGCCGCAAGTTATTTTCATCTGTATCAGATGAGTCTGTACCGTTGCACTTTGACTGTGTATTGTATCCCGGTTTCAATTATACAGGGTGTTAAAAAACCGCGTGGGAGATTTTTCAAACGGTTATTAATCGGAAATGACGGCTCCGAAGAGAAAATGTTAAAGAATATTTTAGTATAACTTTTGCGGTGTAGAATAACCTCCCAAAGTTTATCAGTGTATTTTGGAATAACCCTGTATATGGAAATACATATCAGAAATTGAAGAAAAATGGAGCCACTGCTCCCCCTTACTCCTCTCAATCGGAGGCAGCACCGTAAACATACCAAAAAATATTCTTTGTACGGATTGTATGCGCAATAGTAGTCGTCAATCATTTTCTTTGTTTCTCATCCGTAAGCAAGTTTAACGTACAAAGAGCAAAAATATTTTGTTGCGAGTGAAGTGAAACTACTTTTAAATGTTAAAGCAAATAATATGTTCACTGAACTTTCAGTACAATTACACAGCTTTAAAGCGTACTACCGTGTTTGTTAGAATGGGAATACGTGGGATAAAACACCCACGGGTCATTAACCCCGAGGCCTAGTGGGTAAATCACCCCGATGTCAAACACGATAGTTTTAGTTCATTTAACTTCCAACACTGCATGGCATGGCGTCTACCCGCTATTGCATCAGAACAACAGAACCTTACTTTGTGCAACGCACATTCATTAAATTCGCCAATACAGCAGTGTAATCATTCTGCCTCCCTAAATTTGAAAAATTCAAAAAACATTACAAGTAAAAATTATGTACTTGGCACATTTAAATTAGTCTGCATAACTTCATTTTCTTCACACGATCTTTTTCGGTGTCACCTTCGTCTTCCATATAATTCACTCAATCGTATCACTGTTGCCATCTCATATTCTCTTCCGTGTTTTTTTAAGGGGTGGGCATTTTCCCCCACTGGGCATTTCACCTCCAATTATTGTATCTTTATATAAATATGTTAAAATTACTTTCGTAATTTTGCAACGATTTTTTAACTTCACTTAAAAAATGTCTATACTCGCAATGTCAAAAGTATGTCCTTTTACATCCCCCTAAGCCACGCCCACTAGAACAGAGAAGAGGAAACTGTTGCTGTGGATATGTTCTGACGTATATCATACGTCATGTACATATGATCGTGTAAGTTTACTTCTTTAGCCAGTTGGGAACATGTCGTCCTGGTACTGGACGCACTAGGAATTCTGCTGCAAGTTTCTGTTGTAGAGAATTCATTAATTTACTAGCCGTGCTCCCAGGAAAAGGGCAAGAAAGAGAAAAAATGGCAACGCCGTAACTTCTCCATAAACCCTCCAAAACAGACTCAAACTCTCGAAACGCCAGCTTTAGTCTTCAAGTTTTGACTTCACATAAACAAAATCGATTCTCACGAATATGCATATAGAAAAAAAAAATCCAGATTACTTAAAGATATGGGAATCACCATTATTCCGAGGGAAATAGTATAAAGAAATACTGGAGATACTCAATTTTCTAAATTGTAAAATTTTGTGGACGGTACACTAAAAAAAAACATATGTAAATTTACATACGAAAATTTGTAATTTGTTTTCCAAGACGTAAGGGATTTTTCATTTAACGTTCACAGTTTTACAAACCTACACAGCGAAAATTTAAAAATACAATAAGAAAGGTTAGAAGACTCCACCCAATGAAGTTTAAAACTAAAGAAATAAAAGTAATTAAAATTTCCTAATAAGTTCATCAATTTTAAACTTGATTCTTTGGACCTTGATTAATTAAGAATCCGAAAAAAAAAAATATTAAATTTTCAGGACTTTTAGCTAAAGTCTTATGCACCTGTAGATAGTCAACTTTTGGAGAATCACAGGTAGCCTGATGTGACGTCATTAAAGTTTTCCAAGGATGTTAAAATTAGAGTCGAAATTAAAAACAAACTGAATCCAAATTTCACAATTCCAGTTGCTCAGCCAGAATAGAGTGAAAGTTAATTCGATAGATTTAACACTATCTACACCTGGTTTCAACCCCAAGATATTAGCATCTTGGAAACATGCTTTCCTTACTTTTAAGAGCTAACTGATCACACTTTCACATTGTCTTAAAGTTCTGACTGTGCATATACCAAGATGGCTGTGAAGTATGGATTAAGTTTTTCTTAACTTTGGCCTATCTTCTAACAGGGCCGGATTTAGGGGCGCAACTTTCACTGGGGGGGAAGTTACAAGGTAAAATTAAAACTCGCTAATTAAAACGCCACACAAAAAATAGCAAAAAAAAAAAAAAACTTTAAATACCATGTGGAAGCGCCAAACACCATCACCTTCGACCCTGGCAGCTGGTACATAACTGACTTCTGATAATTTAAAGTAAGGTTAATTTGCAGTAGAAACAGTAAAACAAGCTTTAATGTTTATATTAGGAATAATGTTTACTCTTATTTTTTTTACCTTCGTACACACCAATAACAATTTTTCGGCCTGAGACTTAGATGCCTAAAGGCCATAAATAAAATTCAAATTCAATAATTGTTTTTAATCAATGCTGCAAGGCATGGCAATTATCTATACTCCTGCCAATGGGCAACAATATGCATGAAGGAGTAATTTACACTAGATTTTTGTATATGAGGAAAACTGAAGTGTCTTTTTCTAACATGCCTTTTAGGGTCCGTAATGGATAGATACCGTGCGTTCGAATCCTGATGCAGACCATCCTGATTGAGGTTTTCCAGAGTTTCTTTCAGTTACACCACATGAATGTCAGGATGGTACCTTAATTAAGACACCGGCCGCTACTCTCCCATACCTTCCTTATATCTTCAGGAAATAAATATTCCCGGAGATAGTGTTTAACATTCAAAGACTTGTCTACGTATTCAACATATCGAAAATTATCTTGAGAGTAAATAAAAATCATTATTTTTTGGATAATAATTACTAATTGTATTCATATATCATTAATACTTATGTTATTTTGCGTGTTTTTGTGTGAATAAAAACAGTTTGTACGAGTATTACCTTCTTGCTCAGTGTAATTAACACGTTTTATACAAGTAGACTAGAATAGTTTAGTTAAAATTGTTTATTGGATAGGACTATGCGTTTAATATCATTATTTCTAATATCATTGGATGGCACTTTATAAATAACTACATCAGCAGAGTTAAAAATAATTATTATCTCTATATTACTATTATTATTATTATTGTAATTATTAAATGTCGAGAGGACGAAAAATAGTAATTTGCCAGGGAGAAAGGGAAGGGGTGGGGGCGGCGGAAGTCTGGGGCCTAGGGTGCCTAGATTCATAAATCCGGCCCTGTCCTCTGTCAACCTCTTATTCTATAAATATTGGTGGACAGGTACGGACCTATTTATGCAGTGTAAATGCCTCCTATTATGATGAAATGCATTCTATTTTAGAATTATGTATCAGTAAACATGTACAGTACACAGTATGTAGAAATGAAATATATTGTAGCTTCACGAACAGATGGCTGAGCTTTCCTCTAAATTAACCAACGAATTTTTAAACGTGTATGGTACCTAATTTTTTTTGCATTATCCTTGCAGTAAGTCAGTATTAAATACAATTCTGCACCTTTATGATATTATCTGAGAATTCGTTGTTTATTATTTATTTTTTCTGTAAACATGAGTAGCTTCCGTATACGAATAAGCTTCAGCGTATAATTTTCCAAAGCACTTCGTTTCTAGAAAGCAATTAGATGCTCACTTGTTTTACTCTGTGTGTTACTTATGGTAATGTTTTTCCTATGATTAAAGTAAAAATAAGAGTTCAGAACACTAATTTTAGTAACTATTTTAATTATAAAACAATAAATTACTCAAGGGAACAGCTCGCTAACATTCCCAGTGAATCAAAGTTAGTATGTCTCTTATGGTAAAAGGCGGGTTGACCCAGGGCATAACTCGTATTTTATATTTTCAAAAATTGTATACAAATTTAACACTGTCAAGTTGAATAGTACAAGGCGAATCAGAATCATAATAACTTCGGAGTTACTTTCTAATTTCTTCTAATAATTTCTAATCTTTGGCTACCGATACAGTGTAATCATGAAGAACGGTAGTGCTTCGAGTGACGCTGACAAATGAGTCTTTTAGCGGCACTCTATGTATACAGCTAGTTTCGGATTTAGCGAACTATAAGCCCGATTTTGATGCCTTGAACTTGCATTTGAAAGCTCTTTGCCATACTAAGACAGAAAAAAAAAATGGGTCGGTAGGACCTCCTTGGGACCTCCTAGGGCCGTGCGAAAAAAAAATCAAAATTTCATATGTCTAATGATAGCACTGACCCCAGACCATATAGGCTGCCGTACAAGTTGGGGTAAATCGAAGCTTATTTTTTTTAAAGGAGTTTCAGTTTTCGAAATACGGAGCCTACCGTGGTCCAAAATCGACCTTTTGTATGAAGACTATGCACTTTTTAACAGACAGCCTTAGAAAAAAAGTGATATGAGTATAAAAACCCTTTCGAGGTAAAGGGAAGAGTGACGCAAGAATTATACTCACAAAACAAGTGATATCCATTTTAAGAGTGATTTTCTTTATGTAACTATGTGGGAAGGGAGGATTCTAAATCTCTTAATTTTTATTACAAAGGAAACAATTCTGCCATAGTGCCACAAAGAAAATCACTCGAAAAATGGATATCACTTCTTTTGTGAGTAGAATTCTTGCGTCACTCTTCCCTTTATTCCGAAAGGGGTTTTATACTGATCTATATACAGTGTATTTTAAATTCCTGTCATCAAAACAAGACGAAAGTTCCTCTAACAAATTTTCGAAATGTACTTAGTTTTGGAGCTACAGACTACCGAATTTGAATTTAGAATTTTATTTCTGGTCTTTAGGGATCTAAGAATCAGACTTCCAAAAAGCGTGGGAAAATGAAATTTGGAACTTCTTATTTCCAACACCGCTAAATGTGGAGCTGATGGGGCAGGGTACCGTCAAACACTTTAAATCTGCCCTATCTAAAAATGCATAATATTTCAAAATTCTATAAGGGATTCCTCAAAGGAATTAAGGAGTTTCCAGAATTTCTCTGAAGGTTGATATGAACATGAATGGGACAGCTTTCCACCAGGAAATAATAATTCGTTCACACCATGTCGATATCTCAAGTAGATTCCATGTAAGGAACGATTTTTTTTAAAGCGAGGTTGCATAACAATCAGGAGTAAGAATTGCATCATTTCATCGAAGGTTCTTGTTTATTTGTTATCAAAGAGATTGAATGTCATTGCCCGATTGGACGCTGGGAATGACGTATGTCATCTTTGCTCACACGGGAAGTCGTTTAATTGATGCTCATTTTGACCTATCTCTACTTCAGAAATATTGCGGAATCCCCTACTTCCTTTGGGGAATCTCTTGCGCACCCATTGCGGAATTTTGAAATATACATTTTCAAATAGAGCAGATTTAAAGACTTTGAAGGTACCATGCCGCATCAGCTCTACTGTTCGTGGTATTAGAAATATGAATCTCTAAATTTCATTTTCCCACGCTTTCGGCAGCCTGTAGCTCCGAAACTAACCACATTGCGTAAGTTTGTCACACGAACTTTCGTTTTGTTTCGATGTCAGGAACTACCTCCCGAAGTTTGTCGGTATGATTTTAAAACGCACTGTATATATAAAATCGAAAATCTGTTTGAACGCAATACAAATCTACACCCCTTGACAGATTGAAACAAAATTTGACACTCACGTTCCTTAGGGCCTAGAAGAATCAACTGCGCATTGAAAGGTTGCCATCACAGGGGGGTGAAAACATAAAAATACAGTAATTCCATTGTATATAACAATGAAATAAATAAATTGTTACAATGTTTAAGTTCGAACAAAAATGTGAATTAAATAGTTTACAAAATTTGATTGTTGTAAACCAGAAATATTTAGATTTAATGTTCAAAAGGAAATTAAATTTGATGTTTCAGGGTATTAGTAAATTAATGTATTTGAAAAAAGTGTATTATGTAAGATATGGTTAATACTACTACTATCAGTAGTAGTAGTAGTAGTTGTTGTTATAAGATTATTATTATTGTTATTACTGAGAATTCTGCGAAAAAAAATGTTCAATGAAAGTTTACAAGGCGTGCGTAAAGGTGTACAAAAATAACAGCTGAAGTGCACAGAAGGTGTTTTAAATATGCAATAAATATATTTTTTTAGTACAAGGCAATAGATAACATGAATATATCTTGGAAATAAAAAAATTAGAAACAAAAAAATGAAGCTAATTTGTAATAATGACAATTTCTTTTCTTGCAGTGTTTTCAGAGTCTTATCATTCATTATATTCCTAAGTCACCAGAAACTAATCTAAGCCCTCATTTTCTTAATTGAGAAATAGAGAGAGAGAGAGAGAGAGAGAGAAAGATGATGATGACGATAGAATAAAAAAAAATATCGTCAAAGATGAATCGAGGATGGGGAAGCTCAAAGTAAATGATTGTTTAAGCTCACTATTTACTCTGCTTTCAAAGCAAAGCCTGTTCATTTCAGCGTTGCCAGCACATTGAAAAATTGATGATAAAGAAGACATGAAATGTATATTTATAATCAGAATTGTTTGCTGAGTTTATACTGTTTAAGACATTGAAGAGTTGAAGTTTCTTGTTTCTTGCAGTCTTTAAGACTTATAGTTTATGATTCGTTAAGTGGTTATTTTTTTTTTCAGGATATGAACGTTCACGGATCAAATAAATAAAAAGTTGTCAACTCTTTTTTTTTTGTATTGAATTCTTACTAACTTATTAACAAATTGGTGAGTTTCTAAGGACAGAAGCTTTAGTTTGTTTCTTTGTTAAAGGGTTCCCCGAACTCCTGCGTTTCATAGACACCTACCTACTTGACAGACTTCAAGCCTGAACTAGGGCTATGCAATGACTGAATTTCGATGTCGAACATCAATCAATATCACTGACAAATCGAATGATATATTGAAAATCAAACATTTCATTCATATCGATAAATCGTGGCAACTCGAAAATCACTCGAAAATATAGTTGTTGTAGTAAATCGAAAATCGTTTACATCGAAAATTCGTAGGAAATCGAATAACAATGAATTCGAACAATCGTTGGAAATCATTCGAATTGAAAAAAAAAGAGTATGATATTGATATTCGATACATCGTTTTACAATATTTCTCGATATTGATTTTTCAAAATATCGATCTATCGATATATTGAAAAATCACACAGCCCTAGCCGGTACCACGCACACAGAAACAGAGTATGCTAACCATTAGAAAGACTTAGTGAAGGATGATTGTCTTAAAGAATTATGGATTTCATCGTTTGACTCCCCTTCACCAGTACAAGCTACAGCCGTATATATCTTAGCGGTATCAGTAAACGAGTACAATAAGAAGTTAAGCTTTGGTGGTGTTGTGAAATATGTCGGATTATCAACCATATTAATGTACACTACCAACAACGTTCGAGAACGTTTCGAATACTTGATAGTTCTCATCTTCAGAAAAAAGTATTAAGAGATATTATAGCAAGTGAAGATGTCTCTAACCTCTGTCTTTGACTAATTTTATACCCCGAATTAAATTGATCTGCAATATCTCGATGTCTCACCATTATATACGTATAAGAAGCGTCTGTAATTCAGCTTATTTATTATTTCTTTTTCAGGGTCCACAATGGTGAAATCAGTCATAATTTGTCGTATTCCTTTGGTGAAAAGAGACAGTCCTTCAAGGCTGCGCACCAATTGATTCACTTCAACCAATGTACTGTTGGTAAGAGAAAACAGTTGGAATTTCTCCTCTCTGCTAAATTCTTTCCTGGTTTTCTTTTCCTGATTGTCACCCCTCTCCTCGCAGTCTACGATACGAATGGATGTAAAATACGGTAATGTCTTGAAATTTTTTTCTCCCTTCTGGAAATTACACGTTTGGTCCAGTGGCGTATTGTGCATTCACATTTTGGACTGTCACTAGCCAAACTAATACGATTTACAAAATAGGGTACGGAGGTTACACATAGTATTGATGATGATGGGTGTTTTGTCCTCCCTTTCATGTTAATTAAATATTATTTGTGCAGATTAAAATATTTGTTCACATACGTAGGCTGCAGCGGTAGCCCAGATAGCCACAGAATACGCTCCTGGTGAGGTCCAACTGTGTGGATCTGGATAGATGACTGTTTCAAAATTTTGATGCAAATTGATGAAACACTATAGTTTTATATATCGGGCATACATAGATCCATATACACAGATTATACAGAAGCATTTTAGGCATTATAAATGTTAAGAATTTATGTTAGCGTTCCATTTCTGATATCATTAAGTTCTAGCATAATTTTACGACATGCTGGAATAATTGTAATGAATATTTAAAAATATTAGGTACTTCATACGTAAAAAAAAAATTAATATATACTAAATTTATACCAGTTATGTCACGATTTTTATTGGTGTTCTGGCAACAATGAGTAATGCTACAAAATGGATATTATGTCACAAAATAAAAGAGAAAATGAGAAGCAGAATAAAAAAAATTTATATATACCGACTCTACTTGCAACATTGGTGATGTATCTATTACTTACTGCATGCATGTGCGACTGCGTACGTGTCTGTGTGTTTTACCGTCAATTTTGAGATGAAATAAAAAAAAAATCATCTCTGTCTTCTCTGAATGTGAATGTTTGAATATGAAGAAGGAAAAATAAATAGCTGAAAGGCAGAAGATATGTAAAGCAAACATTTTCCTAGCAGTTTACAAAGTATGAAATACTTCTGTAAATTCGTTATGAATGAAGTATTCGTTAGTTAACTAAAGAGCTTGGTACGTCAATAGCAAAAGTCAAACACAAAAGCTTTTTTTTTTTTCCTTCTCTTAGTTGCCTTCTGGTAATCACTTCCAATATTGAGGAATTTTTATTTAACGATGTAGCATTTTGTAAATAAAGAGAAATACACAGTTGTATAGGCTTCTTCCTTATTACACACATTTCCTTTAAGATATTGAAAAAGTAACCCAAATTAAATAGAAGATGCAATCATGCAAGGTTGAATGGGGTTGCTTGAAGGTAAATTATAGGTGAAAAGAGGACGAGTCTCTCATCCATTATTCAGTTCTATAGCGCATTTTCACTTCCAATATGGCCGGTGTTATATTTTTAATGCTTATAGTCCTTTAGTGTTCAACAAGTTTCTTCCTATCTGCTGTTAACGAAGGAAAATGTTTTTCTTAAAGAAAGATTATGATTAGTTTGAATTCAAAGCTTGTGCTGGTGTTTTGACTGTTTATCTACGTGATCTGCCAATACTGTAAACATTCATCGATTTTACGGCTAAATCACCGTAAAACAAATGGCACAAATACCGTTAAAATGTTTTACGGTAAGTCCACTGTTATCGCAACGGCTAAATCACCGTAAAACTAACGGCGTAAACACCGTAAAAATGTTTTACGTTAAATCCACCGTTATTGCAACGGCGAAATCAACGTAGAAAAAACATGTTTACGGTGATACCGTTAGAGCTCGTATCGCCAAAGATTTCACCCCAAAACTGATGATCTCTTTCAGCGGATTTCGTGAGAAAAGGTTTAAGAAGTTGAAGTTGAACTTTCCTCCCGTCACTTTGAACCAAGAAGGTGGGATGGATACCAGCTAGAAAATTACTAAATGAAGACTGTATCTGGTAAATAGGTAATAAATATTATGGTTATTGTTTGAATATTAATGTGAAGGAGAAGGCAGCAAAAGAAACATTATTTGATGACTAAATTAGCTAGTATTTTTTCGCATTTAATCATTTTGTTAGCGCTTCAGATTGTAGGATACTCTGTTAGAGCTCAGTTTGTCCTTAGTTCAGGGAATTAAGTTCAACTTTGCCCATACATAGGTTAGGTCATACGATGTTGAAGCAGGTTATTGACTACTCTGTGGTTGGTAGCTTTTCAAAATGGCGATTGAAAAATAACAAAGAAAAGTTTTGGTAGTCACTGCTTAAATGGAGTCCAGAGTATACAGTTTTGTCACTTTCTGAGAGGTTCAAAACAAGTTTCTACGCTACTTTGTAATAGTTACTTCTTATCCTTACTATTTAAAAATATTTAAATCTTTTATTTCAGATCAGTTAACTATTTCGTATTTAAATTATAATATGTTATAATCTTGTAGTCAATTTAAATATAAAAGATATTTAATTTAATCTGCGAATTTTTACAAGAGATAGCTCTTAATTCTCAGAAGGACGTTAGATGGAGACGCTAGGTTATGTACGAGAAGTTGAATTATCACCTTTAAGAATAATCAACGCAAAGTGTTTTCTTTACGCTTTTAATACTTAACATTCATTTTTCTTACCAACTATTTTTGTTTCTTGCTTCTAACATTGTTCTTATTGGTCGTTGTTCAGCAATACTACACACTTTACAGTGAAATACTATCACCTGCGTTTTTGAATAGATTCTATATTTGCCCTTTAATTACCGGTATTTCTTCGATTCTGCTAGTAGTATCCCATAATCTGTTTTCTGAATCCTCCCATGGATAATTGCTAGTAAGTATTCCATCCCTTGATGAATAAAAATAAAATAAAATTAAGAAGAAAGAAAGTTTTCCCGTGGATTAGCTTTCTGTTATTTTCTTATCAGTATTAGTTATCAACGTCGATGCACACAGCAGTGAATTCTGAATATTTTAGTCAATAAAATCGTTATGAAAATATTTGCGTCTCTTATTCCGTGATAAAGATAGTCTTCGTATAGTAAAATGCATCAAAAAGAATCCGTGACCAACAATAAAATCAAACTAAATACAAGGTTCATTTACTTTTCAATGTGCACAAGTAATTCTCCAGAATGGCGGCTAAAATCTTATATGATAGGAAAAGGATTATAATGGGATGCAATTTTTTTGGTATTAGCACGATAGTTTCGTAATAATATAGGAAGAGACATGACGAAACCATTTTTTTTTAAAGCTTTATGAGACTTAAAACACGTTTTTCTTGCACACATTCTAAACCGTGAATCATTCAAAATGGCGGTGAAATGCAATATCTTTATTGCTATTTGCGTTCTTCTGACAAAATTATATGAAATGATCCAGACATACGCGATTACTTCTGTCTTTGTAACGTTCAAAATAGACTTTCAAATACTTTGAAAAGTAGTATCTCAAGATGGAGTATGATTTCCATTATGGCAACTTTCATAATCGTCAACGGATCACACAATGGAGTTTGATTTCCATTATGACAACTTTCAAAATCGGCAACGGATCACATAATAGAGTTTGATTTCCATTATGGCAACTTTCAAAATTGGCAACGGATCACACAATGGAGTTTGATTTCAATTATGGCAACTTTCAAAATTGGCAACGGATCACATAATAGAGTTTGATTTCCATTATGGCAACTTTCAAAATCGGCAAAGGATTACATGTTTGGTTTTAACATTATAATTATCATGACTGTATAAAAGTAAGTCATGCGTACGCAGACATGTTAGATTGTTTGAAGTTAAAACTAAGTTTCTTTGTACATATCGAAACAATAAATCTTCCAAGATGGCGACTGAAATCCAGCAGGTCTATATTTATTTATGTTTAGCTTTAGACGATTCTCAACAGCTTTCTTGAAAATTAGCCAGAAGTTGCATCGTTATCAAAAGGTCAGAAAGGGGTCTCACCCAGTACGGAGACAAGTTTCCTACATTGTTAAAAAAAAAAAACGCCGGCATCACAGTGAATCAAATACCAGTAATATTATCATACCACCAACAGTGTTTTCACTGTAAAAATTACCATGAAACGCAATACTGTAATTCTGTCGTCTTTCTTATCAGTATAAAAAACCCTTCGGGGTAAAGGGAAGAGTGACGCAAGAATTCTACTCCCAAAGGAAGTGATATCCATTTTGCGAGTGAGTTTTTTTGGTTTCACTATGGCGGAAGTGTTTCCTTTCTAATAAAATTAAGGGAGTTAGTATCCTCTCTTATATAGATATCACTTCTTTTTTTCCCCCACCACCCTAGCGGGACCAGGGAGGTCCTACCGACCCCCAAAAATTTCTTTCTTAGTATGGCAAAGATCTTCCAAATGCAAATTAAAGCATCAAAATCGGGCTTATATTTCGCTAGATCCGAAACTAGCTGTATACATAAGAGTGCCGCTAAGAGACTCGTTTGTGAGCGTCACTCAAAGAGCTACCGTTTTTCATGATAAGGTTTGCAAAAATAAAATAAAAAATAAATAAATAAAATTAAAATAAATGAAAGGGATATATGTTATTTTTAACAATGCAGAATTTTTTCATAATTAAGAGTGCGAACTCTCAATATTTTTCATGTTTTTTTTTTCAAAAAAAAAAAAAAATCGGGACAAGTAACAAGCAACAATCAAATTATCGAAATTTCGAAAATGTCATTGTTGCTTATCATTTGTTCAGAATTTGAACAAATAAAAAATATAAATACAGTGGAAACTCGATAAGTCGAATCTCGATAACTCAGTTCTTTGATATTTTAAATTTTATTCATTTCCCTCTATCTTCCCTAACCTGTGTTAATTTACCTCTGTAAATCGAACTTATGAAATGGAAACATTGATAATTCGAATTTTTGTTGTTTTCTGGACGTTCCGTTGAACCTCCATAACTCGAAATCTCGTGCTTGTCAACCTCTGCTGCAAGTCGAAGTTGTAGTATAATTAATACCTCTATAGCTAAGTCGAAGTTTAGGAAGTTAAACGATCTGATCCGAACGAAATGAGGCGTCAGATGTTCACGTCAATGCCAATGTTGTCTCAGCGAGTTACGCCGTGATCAGCACTCAATTAAATGTTTCATATGATGGCAAAGCAAAGAGCCTGAACTCTATCTATAGAAATGAATCGTCAGTCCGTTCCGGCCATCTATATCTCGAAGTTTCATATTATTCCTTTCAATAAGTCGAACTTTGCTAAGTCGAAATATTCGATAACTGGAACTTTGTCTTTTCCCTTTCACATTCGAGTTATCAAGGTTCGACTGTAAATATTAATAATAATAACAAACACGCAGGGAGTAAGCAATAGACCTCGTAACAAACATTAAACACATTAACATCTGAAAACATAAAATCTTGGAAATACTGAATTTTTGGCATATTAAGAACTACAGTATATTATACAGTAAGAAAAACGGTTTCTTAAAATTGAGAAAAAAGTTATCTGTGCACCGATAAACAGTTTTCTTAGAAATGAGATATGAGCATTCTTATTTAATTGAAAATGAGAACATGTCGATTGAGAAATAAGATAACCAGTATGTTCTCATTTTAAATTAAATGAAAATGCTGATATCTCATTTCTAAGAAAACTGTTTCTCGGTGTACAGATAAGAACTTCTTTCTCAGTTTTCATAAACAGTTTATATTTACTATGTAGCAAAAGTTCGAATTTTCAGATACTTATATGCGACATAATATACACCTATAAAACGAGATAATTTTGTGAACGGTTATTTCAGCTAACATATTGATTATTTCAACTTTGCCACGAACGATTTTGTTTAGGTACAGAACTTTTAAAAAATCTTTATAACGTATAATTTGCATTAAGTCACCCAAGAAAGAAAAAAAAAACGAAGTTTGAATTTGCATAAACCTTTCTGCCCTCTAGCGAAGAGAAACAAAAATAATATGTTGTCCACATAAAAATTTCTTTCACACGCTGAAAGACATTTTGTGTGTCACTCAGAAATAATTTGAATTACCAGCGCTTGAAAGAAAGACAGGTATGAGAGAAGACAAAAACCAATCTATTGCCTTCCTTCCTCCACTGTTCATGTCTCAGAAGAGAAAATTTGCATACACACTTGGCTTTTGAAAAGAAAATTGGCAGTTCTTTCTTTTTTTTTGTTGCTTTCATTATGCATATGTGTATACTTAACACACATAAGAAAACGCGTATGTGAACTTCTGTACACCGTAACTATCGACCAGCTGCTGTACCTAAGGTACATATGCCTTCATCTTCTTAACAAACTTCTCTTCTTCAATAATAGTACCTTCGAAATTTCCGTAATTATTGCTGAAGGTCATGTCGAGAGTATATTGCAATGAAACTAAGAAGGAGAGAGGGATACCACATACGGCTGTCCTTACGGTAGTGAGGTCTTCCATACAAACACACATATGAATGTATAATATTTTTTTTGTTTCCTTATAAGGCAGATTGTTTGACTGGACCATATAGTTTTGAGCAGCAACAGAAAGATGTCTCCAAAGAAGAACAAAACCTGCTGAGGACTGAAAAGAAAAACCTTCCCAAGAAAACTAACTAAGCGCCTTCCCCTCCCCCTATTTCTTCTGTAGGTCCTGTTAGTCTGATTCTTTCTCTCCACCCATTCTCTGTGCCCAAGACTTATGTGCAAGGGTAAAAACGAAAGAAGGAAAAAAAAAATAACCCTCCTAACTTAACGGACAAGCGGTAAAGCTAGGGGGTGGTGATGAAGGACGGATACATCACCCGTAGTACAGCCTATTTGCATAAATGCTTCAAATGAAAACCATCTGGGACGATTCCCAAGAAGAAGAAGATAAAGATTGAAGAAGAAGAAGAAGAAGGGTGCTGCTGTAGAAGCAACCATGAAACAAGAAGAGGAAGAAAGACAGAAGAAAAATCATAATGAAAAAAGGTCTAAGATAAAAAGTATTGGAAGAAGGACAGAAGAGAGAGAGAGACAGAGAAGGAGCTGATGGTGTGATGGTTCTTTCTTTTCTCTCTCTATCTCTTGCTTCCCTTTTATTTGTGGGGGAGGGGGGTGCGTGAGTGCGTATGTACGTAGTACGTACTGTATATGCGTATAGAAGGGACGCAAAGACTATAGAAAGAAAGCAAGTTTGAAAACGAAATGATATTAAAGGATTGTAGTGTTGCCAAATGTGATAAAGCAAAAAAAAAATCAACAAAAATTGAATCTTGGAAATAACTAGATTTGAGTTTAATTTTCACTTAGATCATTTTCTTCAACTTGGACATCGAATTTTATTTCGCGGTTATTGATTGATTGCCTTAGACGCATCGTACATGATTATTTATCATTCCTTTAGAACTCAATTCACTAACTCTTTCCTAACTTTCATTGAATTTATTATATGTTTTCTCAAACAACTAGGCACTTTCCTCATCTTACAAAATTAGGGACTACCCTTACGTTGGAGACATAAGTTTTTTTTTTAACTATGCAATTTCCTCATTTTAAAATGTTTCTTCACTTCAGACGAGTCAGACCTCATATCCATGGGTGTCAACTCCGTAGCTTCTGAGAATGAGATCCTACTACATGTTGAAAATAAAAAAAAATCAGGTAGAGATCCCCACCACTCTCTCTAGCATCCAGGAGAACTGGATCTATAGAGGAGTTGCCAACAATTATTCATGATTTAAATATTAATTCAGATAATTTCATTATTCGTATTTGGGCATCCGAAATAATCGAATCACTCTTTATCTGATCATTTGTTCGATTTAACTGTTATCAGGATAATTATTCGATTATCGGTCAATACGAAATATTATTCATAGAATAAAATTTATTCGAGTAATTGTTGAATATTGAGGGGTTTGATTAATGGGATATTAAGCTACCCGGATTGACAGGTACTACATTAGAAAACTTATCCAGAAATTACCTGTTTTTTTTAAATTTGAATCTGTAAATTTTCACACAGTAAAAGGGACTTTTTAAAAATTGAGGAGAAAAGTTCTTATCTGTTCACCGAGAAACAATTTTCTTAGAAATGAGATATCAGCATTCTCATTTAATTGAAAATGAGATTGCCGGTATCTCAGTTCTAAGGAAAAGGATTCTTGGTGCACAGATAATAACTTTTTTTTTCTCAATTTTAAGAAACGAATTTTTTACGGTGCACGAAGCGGTAAAAGAAGAAGTCTTTAAGTCTTTTCAAATTTGCATAGTGCTTATTTTAATATGTTTACAATTTGAATAATCGCAAATAATATAAGAATAAAGAACACAGTGATCATAGATGCTATTTGTGTACAGTATAAAAGCTGAGAGCACTTAACTTACACTTGTTGTACAAATATTTTCTGCACTTCTCTTACTTTTATGCTGAAGAATGTAACTAGTGTACACTCAAATTTAAAAAGATGTCCGATAACTTTTTTAATCCAGAAAATTTTACAATGTAGCACCAAATCTATACTGTACACAGAAATAAAATTAATATTTACGTGTTGTGCTTGTCATCTTTATAACTTTAATGCTTGCAAGATTTCTTTTTTTAACTTTCTGGACTTTTCTTAAAATTTCTTATATCGGCCATTTTTCTGTGAATCCGGGTGTACGCTTAAAAAGTGTGAGAAACTTAAACACTCCTCACGTACTTTATTTTCCGTGGTAACTTTTTAAATATATATATTCGTTTCTTATATACAGTTTTGTTCACATTATATAACTGGCAAAAACTCATTTTTTATCGAATCTTTTTCAATATATATATAGTGAGGAGAGTGACAAATTTACTGGTTTTCCCTTACAACAAAACTATATCACCGAAGTGACATGGGTTTTATCCCCGTTTCTGTCAAGTTATTGTTTCATCGTCTACGAAAACGGCTTAATGATACTTTTTGTGCTAATATGTGTTCAAATAGTGTCCAAAAGGTATTTAAACGTTGATTTATTCAGGTGTACAGGAAATGTTTTGCCCCCATTTTCCTCCTGTGTTGCAATTTTACACACTATATAAGGAAGAGCGGATTTCTGCTTGAATCGAGCGGAATATTTTATTCTTATGAAAGCCTAAAAAGCGGATTTTCATTAAAAAAAAAATGAGAAATTTCCGCTTGAAAGCAGATCGACTAATTATAGTAGCTACTTTTGATGGAAATGAAATCTTTTTGGATGAACCTCCAGCTATGGAGACGAACTATTGGTCTTTGAAAATGAAAACTGCGCAATAGAATGTTGAAAATGTTAAAAGGAGTAAAAGAGAGTCCCGGTATTTGTTTATATACAGTAAAAAAAAAAAATGTTCTTACGAATGAAAAAGAGAAAAAAAAACTACTTGACCACATCGGGAATCAAACCTTGCTACCTTCAGGCCAACAATCTAACGCTCTTATCAACTACGCCAGACGGGCAACTGGAAGAGAACGCTCTCGAAAAGGTCTTTCTCGCCCCGGGAAATTACTTGAGAACAACATTCAAAGATTCCTTGTGTATAATACCTTGCTCCTGACATTTTCTGGTATATTGTTGTCATTGAAAAGTTATCAGACCTTTTGTTGTCAATTTTAATTAAATGCGAATAAAATCTCAGTAGAGCTTACTTAGTCTTTCGATAATGTTCACGGGAACAAATGGCGGATAATGAAGTTTACTAGTACCCGTGAACCCCCGTGAAGTACTGTGAATCACTCTAAACAGATAAGAAATAGCTCATTCCGGTTTGAAGATCACATGTTCTATACAAAGCGAAGGAATTTCGTTGAAAAAAACACTCTTTCGATTGAAATTCATTAATTTTCAATTTAAACACCAATTCATCTAAAAAAAAAGAGTGAAAATTTCAGTTCTCTCTGCTTTAGTGTATGAGTTATGACTGAAGTGATAATAAAGATGGCCAGATTTAGTTATAACGTAGCGAGATTGACAACACTGAGCGATAGTCGGAAACTCACCGGAGACGGGGGGCGGAAAAATGAAGGAAGGCGAAATATGCAAATGAACAGATGACAAGAGACGAAAGAAAAAGAATAAATAGATCTAAGAATAACGAAAAAAAAATATATATGTGAAAAAGGAAAAGAAAAGAGAGGAACAGAACTAGATTCATGGATGTGATGGTGGTGGAGGGAGAGAAAAGACAGAAGATGATAAGTACGAAAAAAGTGGATGGAGGAGAGAGAGAGAGAGATGGACGTCATCATCACAAAAGAAGAAGAAGAGAGAGAGAGAGTGGAAGAAAAGGCTGAGAGACGCTATATATGATAAATATGTACAGAACTGTCACCAGCACTCTTAATACATACGTATATGACATGTACGTAACTACATTTTCCTACGCATACATTTTCAATTTTCATTTATAAGAACGGTTTTTTTTTGTTTGCTGTAACGAAGACAATACCTTTCAACCCAGTGGAAAAATCCATTATCGCCCCCTTCCCCTCTTACATACACACTCGGAAAGATAAAAAAAAGAAATTCATTACGTCTCTTGAAAAGTTCTTATGCTTCTAAAAAAATGTGTTGTTTATAATATTTTAAATTTACGGTATTTCCGTTGGTAATGCTTATCTTTCTTCCCCCCCCCCACTATAATGTAAGTGATAAGCAGAACGGTAAAAAAAAACGGTTTCTTAAAATTGAGAAAAATTTTCTTATCCCCAGTAGCACACATACATTGAAAATACGTGGATTAAACGTTAGTATCGAAATGTAATTTTAACATTGTAAATGTACCGAAATGGTCGCCTGTTCAACGGTTTATTCAGATACATTTTGAAATCAAGAAACGGACGATGAAGAAACGGGTTCAGTTGGCCAAAACAGTTGACATGGTTGCTGTCTATTGGTATACACATTTTGTTGCATTTTGTCCGTTGTTTTCATCATGATATACAGTATTAATTTTTCAGCAATAAATTAACCAACCGTCTGCTGTGGGATTCGTAGCTGGAACTTTCCACACTTGTCGCTCAGCCACGAAATCGCCTTGAGAGTCACTACTCGTAGTAAAAGACAGCGTTGAAAGCAGTCGCCATAAATCCAGACTTATCGTTTCACCCTCAAGTAACAATAACTTTAAGAATACTTTCCTTCTTTCTTTGTTATGTTCATTTTTCCTTTCTTTAACACTTTGACCATCGCTAAACTATTAAATTTGTATTCCTCAATAAGCGTAATATGTTGCCTCAGAAAAACGCATATAAAGCGAAATCTATGTCATACTTGAAAAGCAAAGTTGAAAACACTTCACATTAACGCCCTATTAACTAAATTAAATATTTGTTGAAATATAGTTTAAAATTCAATACGTTTTCAACATGTAAATGAGAACATGAGAAAAGTAGTTAATTTTATTTTATTCTCTTTTAAGCACAATTTTTATACAATTAACTTACATACAAAGATAATCTCAATTCAATATAATAGTTAAAATCACTACACATTAACGTCCTATCAAGGAAATCAAATTTTTGTTGGAATATAGATTGAAATTCAACGTATTTTCAACATTCAAAAGAGAACACAAAATAATAATTAATGGCATTAGCAATTATCTTTTAATTACAAATTTTATTCCATTCAATGAGAAAAAATCCCATGAAACGAAATCCAAACCATAGTTGAAAATAACAGCTGAATTCACGTTGAACCACCATTTTATCAACAATACCAAGTCTTTGTTGAAATATGATTTAAAATTAAACGTACATTTTTTCAACCGATAACGGTTAATCAAAGAAATAAACATAAAATCAACTTTCATAACACTTTGTGTGCTACTGGGGTATCTGTGTACTGAGAAACAATTTTCTTAGAAATGAGATATCAGCATTCCTATTTAATTGAAAATAAGAGCACTAATCTTATTTCCAAACCATTTTGAATTAAATGATAATGCTGATTCCTTCGATTCTCACTTGACTGATTCTTAGTAGAAACATGGTTGTCACTAGAAGTTTCAGTCTGAAGCACTTATTCTCAACCGCCGCGGCAACTGGTGTGCTGCATAGATTTAGTTGCACCAGATCGAGATTATCCGCTGATCTGACGTCATCACAAGGTCGAAGATTCTCATGTCGTCTTCAGCTTTTTTGAACATGGAATGTGGAAGCAATTCTGGAAGAGTAGGTGGGTACAGTAAAGATACACGAGTGAGAGTCATCTATTAGCATTACGTTGAACTACGTGAGAGATAAATGACGTTGGCAAAGCGTTGCTTGCACGCTGCCTGGTTGGCGTAATCGGTACAACGTTGGATTACTGGTAGGAAGGCCGAGGTTCGGTTCCCGTCCCCTATACTTTTTATTCTTCTTTTGAAAGAAATTCACGTTTTCTCGTAGTAATAGTTTCAGAATGTTTCCCACTTCACGGAAATTGGTTAGTAAAGGTTTCGTGTGATGGTTCATTTTTTCTTTATAAGCGATGCAAACACTACACATCATGTTGAACACAAAAAAACAACCAGGTAGGTTGCCACGTAGTTTAGCAGAACGTTAACATATGACTCTCATTAATGTATCATTACAGTACCGACCGGCTTATCACGAAAGCTTTAATACAGTAAAGAATACTCAGAAGTAGGGGCTGCCATCTGTTAGACAACTACATATTGTATGAGGAGAGAGATGGTATGTAAAAACGTTGTTAAATGTAAACTTTGATATCTAAACTGATTTTTCTAACCTATGTCAGTGAATTTGAAAATGCCTATGTACATTAAAGTCCGAATCTCGATGTAGTAAAAAAAAATAAATAAAATTAAGTTTAAAACAGAATCACCTTGTAGGGAATCAAACATGGGTCCATCACTCTTCAGTACACCAAGCTGTCAATCGAAAACTTGTATTCTCAAGACAAGCAATATGGAAGGCGTATAGAGTTACGTAGGACACCAAGAGATGGCAGTTGGTACTACATGGATTTTGCTGTGCTTAATTAGTCTAGGTTCGTCAGTGCTGATGGTTAGTAGTATCACATTGCAAAGAAATCTTAAAAAGATTCCAATCTTTTGAGGCTACTACTATAAGGTTTCTACTGTTCTGTGCCACGAAACAAAAAAAGGTTGTAAACCACTTATGTAAAGTGACATCTTGATAGTTATCTGAAAATAATAAATATCGTGTTCTAATAAAAGCATAATATAAAATTTATTTCATTTTTAAGTATGCAATGTGAACATAAAATGTGTTTTCAGATAAGTAAAAAATATAGCTTAAAAACTGCTAAATAGAGACTTTGACTTTCTGTAACAAGGAAGTCCAGTTTTTCAGGTAACTATGTAATAGAATAATTTGCAGAATGTCTAAATGGCGCTGCAAATTACTAGAATCTGTTCAATATAAGTGATGTCAAGCATGCGTCTAAATAGAAAGTTATTTGAATGATTTTCAAAGAAAGGTTAAAATATATGGTTTACTGCATAATGTGTTATTTTATTTCTTCTAGTTTGATAAACATAACTAAGTCATTCCACGGTATATTCATCTCTAGTCACTAAACCTGTAGATAGAAAATCAACTACAATTATATTCTTTATTAGCTGATATACCCGCCCGTTGGTGCGGGTCAAGTGTGTAACAGTTTGCAACATAGCATTCGGTGTTTTACATACAAATATTATTATAATTAGAGGATATTTAAAACTATCGGATAACACTGATGCTTTTCTGGAAAGTTTATCTCTTGCTATTTTTCGAAACTGCGCATTCTAACCCAGATATTAATATGTTCCGGAACTTCTCGCCATTGATGAATTTTCGATCCTGTAGTGCCCATGGCCAATATTCTACATTTTTGAAAATATATTATCTGATGTAGTTTTTCCCGTAGACGCTGAATCCGTAATGAAAAGTGGGAGGGGTCCCATTTGATAAATCAAACTTGGGGCCCCACATCGAGTCCCGCACAAGGAGTTTGGCTAACCCGTCGTATTTCCTGACAATTTTGTCTTTTTTGCAATGTTTCGATAAACCTCATTCTAATCGAGATATTTAGATGTTCTCAAAATTTTTACACGCCCTGTATAATGAACGGGTTAAAGGAAGCATTATTTGACAATAGTAAGCTTCCACGTTGCTGCTTTGGCATGCTAGTTTCAATTATTTAACACTAGAAAGAGGAAAAAGAACACTGAGTAAGAATAACGTTAAAATTAAAAGAATAATAATAGTCTAATTTTACTCATGCACTTCAGATGTAGCAAAGGAAGAAAAACAATGAAACTGAAAAAAACAAAAACATTTTTAGTAATAAAACAAAAACTATTGCATTTACGGCAAAACCCGAGATAACCTTTATTTTACAGAATAGCAAATACTTAAAAAATGAGGTCTTGTTGATAAGAATTCGTTCAATAGTTCCTGAGATAACGTGACGTTAAATAATCTGCTGGGCTGCCATTTTGATGACGTTATTACGGTTGACGTAATTATTTCTGAGGGTGTCTCCTGGTGGTTCTATTATCTTTAATAGAATATGCATTAAATGTAATCCCTACCGGAAGTGAAATATTTTACGAGTTTACGTTACTAGTTACACGCACTATATCTGAAAGAGTGAGTTGATATATCCAATTCAATATCGGACATACATCTTTTCTACTGTTACTGTAATCGTTCTTAACAACTCCAATCAATTTAAGTGACTGAACAATTCCACCAATGCAAATTTTTTATGACTATTTTACACCCTACTGCGTCATAAAACCAAATTTCTTGCTATAGATTCAACAAACCTTAATTTTCTACATTTAATTATGAAAACAGAGGTATACGTAATAATTAAATATATCTAAATAAATTACGTAAGAATGTTCTTAGATAATAATGTTCTTATATAGAAAATTAAGTCAATAACATTTTAAAATAGTATTACAGGTGATAGATGATTTAATTTTCTATATAAACGTACCAAAGTCCATCTATTGTACATAATGGTAAATACACGTCGTATGCAGAGTTTAAATGCTTAGACGCCGAACGGCTCAAGGGTTGAGCCAGCCAGCACTTTAAACCTCAGTAGCTCAGCTCCTAGTTAACCTAGAGGGATGATTTAGGCGTCAATCTCTTCAGGAAGAATGAAGCTTTCCAACGACGTGCATTTCATCCATGTCGGGGGGCCCGCGGAGGAGGGGCAGGGGGAAAAGTTGGGTGTTTTTAGTTCCCCCTCCCCTTCAGCATATGGGGGGGCAACTCCCCCCCACCAAAGGAGCTACAAGCATAAAAATTGGTATCAATAGAGATAAATGAATATAGTAACTAGGGATACCCTGTATATGGCCATTGGGCTTGCGAGGGGTAAATGGGGGGTTACGACAAATAACAGTGTTGCCAGAGTCCAACAAAAGTCAGAAACATGTTTTTTTATTTTCTTCTTCTTCTTTTGCGGGTTGGGTACGTTGGGCACAAAAGTTACCTCGTTGGAATCTGTGTCCTACAAGCTTTCCAACGAGGTATTGTTCATGTTCCTGTGACAATAAGGGGCGTTGTTATAAATAAGGGTATGCGATAATCCATCAAAACAAAATATACAGGGTGACCATAGAAGGTACGACGTTCCGAATTTTTTTCTTCCTTGCTATAATTGCACCTACGGCCTTCATTTTTTATATGATTGTTCCGAATATCTGGCGTATATGTGAAGAATATTTTTCTTGTGTACGACAAATAACAGTGTTGCCAGCCTCCCACAAAGTTAAAAAAATATATTTTATTTTTTTAAAATTTTCTTCTTCTTCTACGAATTGAGCACGGGGGGAACAAAAGTTACCTCGTTGGAATCTGTGTTCCATTAGCTTTCCAACAAGGTATAGTTCATGTCCCTGTGAAAATTAGGAGGGTCGCCAACGTGAAGGTCTACGATTTTCTTGAAATTTCTATCCGGCGTATAAAGGTTAACAATTCAAAATAAAATATGAATGGAATTCAGAATTTACAGATACAAACTTACTGTGGTGTACAGTAATTTTTAATTTAAGTTGGTACAATCAATGCACTGCCAACCAACTTTAAAACTGAATTTTGTTTTGCTACACAAAGTTTTCTTCGGTATTAATTACACATAACCGAATAATTTAGAAAACCTGGTTTTCTACAGTCGAACCTCGATAACTGGAAAAACCTTCATTACTGAGACTACTTTGCCGGAACCGACACCCAAAAACCTCTGTTAGTGAGACTGATAAAGCCTCTTTATCTGAGATTATAATTTTTCGATAATTACCTCTATAACTGAGACAAATAGGCTTATTGAAAAAATAATTAATTAATCTTTATAACTGATACATCCAGGTCTACTTACAAAAATAATTGGGACAACACCATTTTGAGACAAATGAAAACATTGCAGGTTTGGACAGGTCCTGACGGGTTTGTAAACAGGACCATTAGTCCAATCTTTTCTCCCGCCCTTAGTTTTTCATTGTCTTTTATGTGCGCAGATGGTTTATTGCGGGTTGTAGTAATCATACGCAAATTTAATTTAAAAAAAAAAATACCGAAGCGAAAGCTGAATTCTCGAACAGGTAGTGAAGAACTAAAGTTATCTGCTTATAATAGTGGGAAATGTAGTGTAGAATTATCCAGATCAAGGAAAGAATTCGGTCCCAGTGTGCTGAAGGGAAAGGAAAACTGAAGCGAACGCGCTCACCAGATTATCCTCAACTTGAAAAGTGTTTGTGGATGTAAATAAACTAAATAAAAACATTCCTGTAAATGGGCCTATGATCAAGGAGAAGGCTTTGCAGGAACTGGGTAAGTGGGATTCCTTTTTAAGTAAGAACAAATATTTTGGTCTCTTGAGATTCCATTTATCCAGGTTTAACTTGCGAGAACACAAGGAAGACTTCCAAACAATGTTCCAGACTACTTTTGTCGAGAGTCAGTTTACGTTATCATGGACAGTCAGTTTACGTTGAATGAAAAGAAATGGAGGTCTGGGTTGTGGTCATATTCATCGTGGCTATATTAAAGGATTCGTTACATCACTACCGTAGAGGAGTTGTAACAGCCTAGTTGCTGTTACATTTTTTATTTTTCTTCCCCTTTTATTTCTTTGTAATGTTATGTTTCCTTTCGTGCTCTCCTTAGATTTTTCTCTTTGGTTTTAGTCACGCTTTGGGCGTTTTTCGTTTTAGCTTCCCGTTTTGTTTTTAGTCGTTATCTATTCAGGTTTTCGTTAGTCACGAAGCATTGACTTGGATTTAGTGCTTTATTTTGATTGGATCCTAGTCAATGCTTGGCTCCGTGTTCCTTGCTGATTGGTGTGAATCAGCCTTCTTCTCCGTTTGATGGGAGAACTGCTCTCCCCGCCATGCTATTTTCAGTTCCAATTTTACCGACCCGAAGGATGGATGTGTGGACTTTCATTCATTTGTATTTCCAGTGCCCTAGCTACAATTGGTAAATATATATGCTAAATTTAGTAAATCTGAAGAATATTTCGACAGATGTCCATCTATTCCGGTGAATTATATTAATAGTTGTGACAAGAACTAAAGTTGATATAAGTGCTAACAAGACTTTTCATCGACAACTTTTTTTTCCAAATTTTCACGTCTATAAAATTATTATTTTGGTTTTGAGATTATGGGTATTATGTTCTAAATTCAGTATGGGGCCGCTATTAACAAAATTCCTACATTTTAAGTATCGGGTCGTTCGATTCTAATAATCAAATGCCAACTTTTAGTCTCCCAATTTCCAATTATATTTAAAATTCCCGGTTAGCAATGTTAACAGCTACCATACATCACCGCTATTAGTCAAATTAACGACAATGTTTGTTCGACCATTTTTACGTACAGCTTTTTGATAATTTTTTACTTTAATTGTAAATTTAAAACCTTGAAATTATTAGTTAATATTGGTTTCAACTACAGCCACTATTCTCCGCTTAATTGTCACATTTATAACATTATTATTGCATATTTCAAGATTCATTCAAAGAGTCATTTGTATAATGTAGTAATCATCTGTCATGACGTCACGCCTACTATAAGACTAACTGGTTTCTTTCGTCAAAGTATGTTTTGTATAATAACTCCATTTCTGTATGAAATAATGTGGTAAAACCTTTCCTAAATTGAATAACAATGTTTTTGAACTATCTCGTGAAGATTTCAGCGAAATTTATTAATTATTACAGAAATTATGAACATTTATATCTGCAAAACCAACTTTCGTTTTCGCTTAATTAATTCACAATGTGTATAAAATAGAAGATAGAAATTTGTTTGATTTCGACATCACAGTCTTAATTCTGTTCTGATTTTAATGAAATTATTATCTCCGAAAGCTAATATTGTGAAAAATCCGATTAATAAATTGAAATTTTGAAATCTTTCTATTTCTTCGAACATCTTGAGTTTATTTTCAATGAACATAGTCTATGTAACCTCTCAGTTAACTAAGTAATACTTAAGGCGTTAGTTGAGTATCCATATACAGTGTGTGATATTATTTGTGTTGTGCAGTGGTTTATTTAACGTTTACCATGATATTCACCTGAATCCAACTACGAATAATTAAGTGAAGTTTGAAAGCAATTAATACTAAATTATTTCTCTGTTTCGGTTATCCTATCGTTTTGAGAGATGCGTTTTAATTAGATTAGGTTTGGTTCATAAATCTGTGGTCCAGTGGTAGGATTCTTTCACCAGCTGAGATGTGATAACTTGGGAAATGAACTATATATTAAATTCTGCAGATACAGCGTTATGATATATGAAGTGACTCCAGTATGTGATGTGTGTGAATAGATTATTTGCATTTGCGTTATGACACGACGTTTAGGTTGAGTTGCGACCTCCGTTCGTTGTGTTCGTCGTCTTTATTTCAGGAATTGCGATTCCAGACTACAGGTGTGGGCCCTACTAAGGTAAAGGTAAGACATGGTCTTTTGCCACCCTGTAGACTTCGACGTGAGTAAAGATGCACTATGAGTCACACATGAATTGTTATGCATATCATAGTATGAAATTATTCCCAAGTATGGATTTTCGTTTTCTTTCTTAGACTATCGCTAATCTGAACCAGCTGGTACTTCAGAGTATGAACCGACGATCTAATTAAAAAAGATTGGAGGTGTCGCCTTATCGGTATTTCCTCCCTCGTAATAATTTACTGTCTTTTAGCAGCAATCACAAGGATTTGGAATCCTCTTTCCCAGATATTCTTAAATCTGGAAGACATTTCTGCACCGTTCGTCTGGGGTGTAGAAAATGTTTGGAGCTAGAGTTTAGTTAGATGCGTCGCGTGGGTACTCTAGACTCCTGGCGACCCTATTTATATTCCTGGGTGTTTTGGGTGCGTGTTACAGTTGACTTCACCGAGCCAGGATCTGTGACATCTGCAGTTTTGACTTCACCCAGCCAGGAATGTTGTTCGGTGCGTCTGCAGAGTCATTCTCATTCTGCTAATTGTGTTTCATATTTGTCTATTACGTATTCTGATGGTTTTCAGTTATTTGTAATTGTTCTCGTTACGTCACTATTATATCGTGTGAGCTGGATATATTTGTTCTTGTCAATAGGTTTGTTTTGTTTATGCATTTTTCTTGTCATCTGCGACAAATTCCTTGAAAGGAATGAGTCAGTAATTATTTGTAAAGCGTATTGTGTTATTCCTTCAAGAGCCGTAGGGGAGACCGGGGTACGTTGATACAGGGTATAGGTTGATACACCGCTTCTTACATCGTAGTGCGCGCCCGGAGCTTCTTTGTTTTCAAAGGGAAGGAACATTGTACAGGCGCCATCAGTTTGAGTTTGACCTTCGTTCACGTTGTGTTGAAGTGTTGGTGTTGTTAAGCAAAAACTGCTTTTGATAACCCGGAGTAAATATTTTTCTTCTCACATCGAGTGACTTCAGCTACTGGAGCTTGCTTATTAGCGACGGACTGGCATGGGAACTTATTATACCCTTCAAAGGTAAAAGATTTTTATTGCTCTTTATTGTTTTCATGAGCATGGTTTTAGCATATTACGTAATAAGTAAGATGGCGTCATTTGGGGCAGGTTGATACGTTTAAAATGAGGCACGTTGATACGGTGTATCAACTTACCCCAACCAGTGTTTAATTTTTCCTTTATTTTTGTTTTCAGCACAAGATGGTTCGAAATTATGTGAAGAAAACGAAGAGAGGTGAAACTCCACTTGAGACATTTGAAAGAGCATACGCTGATATGAAAGAAGGGATATTAACATTGAGGGGGGCTGCTAAAACCTACGGTATCGTTAAAATGACTTTACGAAGGTACGAAACGAAAAGGGAAAGGAATCCTGTTGTTCGAGTCGGTTATTCTAAGCATTGACAAGTCCTTACAGATGATCTGGAAATTCAGCTGAAAGAGTATGTACTTCAATGTTCAAAGTTATTTTATGGGTTAAGTCCTAAGGATGTTCGTCGTTTGGCCTAATAGCAGTCGCAAATAACCTTAACATTCCAGACGCTTGAAAAACTACGAAGTTAGCAACCGGTGAATGATTTACAGCTTATATGAAAAGGCATCCCACACTTTCCCTCAGGTCCCCTGAAGCAACAAGTCTGAACCGTGCTACTAGTTTCAACAAACACAATGTTGGGATTTTCTTTGAAAATTTAAAAAAGGTTTTAGATCAGTATCACTTTTCACCAGAAGATATTTGGAATGTTGATGAGACAGCCGTGCAAACTGTTCAAAAGCCATCCAAAGTAGTGACTGGAAAAGGCTCTCGTCAAGTGGGTAGGGTGAGTTCGGCAGAACGGGGATCAACAGTAACAATGGCCATTGCTGTAAACGCTATTGGAAATTCAGTTCCGCCAATGTTTATTTTCCCCCGAGTTTTCTACAAGGACCATTTTATTAGCAGTGGACCTCCTGGATGCATTCGGGCAGCATAGCCATTCGGATGGATGACAGGAGAGACATTTTTGTTATTTGTGCAACACTTCCATAAGCACGTGAAGTCCACAAAAGAACGCCCTTGTTTGCTTCTCTTGGATAACCACGAATCGCACCTATCTGTAAGTGTTGTAAACTTCTGTAAGGACAACGGTATTATTGTCATTCCCACCACACACATCACATCACTTACAATCATTAGATAAATCAGTCTTCGGGCCTTTCAAGAAATACTATTTCGCTGCGGTGGATAATTGGATGACAAACATTCCTGGAAAGACAGTGACCATCTATGACATTCCTGGTATTGTGAATGCTGCTCTTCCTTCCGCTCTTACACCGAAAAATATTTTATCTGGCTTCAAGGCTACCGGCATAACACCATTCAATCCCGAAGTTCTGAGCGATGATTGTTTTCTGTCATCTTCAGTAACTGATCGTGAAGTTAATGCTGGCATAAATGCGATTAAAAATCCTGCTGACAGTTCTCATCAATCAACATCCACAAGCATGAATCTAATGGAAAACACGGCTCCAGAAAAACAATTTGAAGCTGTTCCTTCGACCAGCAGTGCAAATGACAGCGTTGAGATTTCGAATAGGCTAACTTCAGTAAGTCCTCAAGATATTCGCCCATATCAAAAAACCTCTGAACGCTCAGTAAAAGGAAGAAACAGACAGCGTATGACATCATCCATTCTTACATCAACTCCAGAGATGGCTAGATTGAAAAATAAGTATCGCGAAAGAAAAGTTAAAAGGCAAAGCAAGGTAACAGCGCGGAAAATATTATCGAAGTTGTTAGAGAGCCCTAAGAAGAAAGGTAAAGGAAGTGGTTCCACACAAAATGTAAAGAAAAGTGAAAGAAAACGCTTAAATCAACACGACGATCCAACAGACTCAGATGAAGACGAAGATTGATTGTGTTTAAGGTGTCTTGAGCCTTATTCTGCTCCTAAGCCAGGAGAGAAATGGATTCAGTGCGTTTCGTGTAAACAGTGGGTTCACCTCAAGTGCGGAAGAGACAGTCCAACATACATCTGGATTCACTGTACTTCAGATTTAGAAGTTTCGTCCACCGACAATGATGAGAAATTAACCTGCTGTTTTATAAAGACTGAGTGAGAATGTAGCTAAGGTCCGCTTCACGACTGCCGTTAATATTGTCGTCAAATAACTTTAAAAATAGGCTATAGGCCTAGTTTTATTTAGTTTTAGTATTTTTATATCAAATAACATTTTGTTATGAAAAGTAGAAAACAGAATATAAACTACAGATAGGCCTAATATAATCCATCACGAAATGCCGTTGGTTTCATTTTTCTAATCACTACCTTAACTCAGATTTTTGAAAGATGTTATTCTGGCAACACTGAACTTTCTGCGGATAGGAAATACTGAGCATAAGTTTTCTTAACTCTCCTGGTGTAGGCCTATTCATGTTCGTGGTAAGTTATATTTCATTACCTCCTTTTGTTTATAAGAAACTGGTGAAAGGAAAAGACATTTTTTTATTACTTTTATCCTGCTGCGCCTTAATTAAACAGTTCTCAATAGATTTGAGTAGATAGTTCATTTTTCTTTATTGATATTCACTTACCAACATTTTAAATTCTCAAAAACTCATACTTATGTCTGGATTAGGATTAGTTCATGCAAATATCATTAATATATAGCAATGTATAAACGAGCCACATAGACTGTACCAACTTGCCCCGCTACTGAGGTAGATTGAGACGTTACGGCTTAACAAACAAAAATTGTTTCTATGTTTTAAGGAAATTGGTGTAAGCCTAGGTTTCAAGCGTTTTAAAAAGCCTAAGTATGAAGCTGTAGTTTGTGGGTACTTTAAGGTCGGCAACATGATTATTATAAATTACAAAAAATCCAAAATTGCAAATTGTATCAATTTACCCCGGTCTCCCCTAATACAAATCGTATTTTCTTTTTTATTAATAGACACTACCCTTATGTTGTGTCCATTACTATTAGTACATTATTTTCTTTGGTTCACAATGGTTCGTGGTGTTTTCAAATCTGGCTACGTTAACTCATTTCCCGACGTCATATAGTGATGAAATTTTGTACATCGACGTAAGTCGGGTGACAATACAATATTCTATTGTTAGTTTTGTATATTTCTATATCTTTATATATTTTAAAAGCATTTTTTTTAAATACATTATTCTTTATCCTAAAATAAATACTAACCAGCAATGACCTGGGGTTTGGTTGGTTGCAGAACACTTAAGGATTTGGATCACAAAATATTAGCTTGAGAAAATGTTCAACTAAAAAAAAATAATAATAATAAAACCTTTTTAAAGATATTCTTTTCTTAAACAATTCGTACTAAAAAGTAATTTTGTTTTTGCATGACTAAACAGAAAACCATGAGGCGCGCTCTGATATGCAGTCACTTTATAAATTCATAAATTGGAGCTTCCCATGCTTTTCTTTTTAGTCATGCAAAACCAAATTTACTTTTTAGTACGAATTGTTCAAGAAAAGAATATCTTTAAAAAGGTTTATAGTTAGAGCGCAGCAAAGAAAACAGAAGTCAAGGTAATTCATGTGTATACCGCTTTAATATTTATTATTTACAAACACAAATCAAACATATGTAAGAAGCTGTAGGTAGTAATACATAAAAATAATACGTTATCCGTTGTAAAAGTTCAGACAAAACCCACTTATCTACCTTTACGTTGCTTTTTATATTAGGAAAGGAAAACAAAACCATGTTACATATGTTCATTTTCGTGTACCTAATTAGAACAACGAGCGCAAGTGTCATCTATAGAGTTTTTGTTAACATTATTCAAGGTGTCCACAATTGACACAATCCTGACTTTAATCGGCCATAATTATTGAACTATAATAGTTCAAGCACTCAGACCTTATTGAGACCGTTTTATTTACTTCTACATGTAGACAGTGGCGGCGTTAAGTGGGGACTGCGGAAGGACTCCTGCCGGTCGCCGACACAACAACAAGTGAATAATCGCAGTGACGGTGGTTGGTGACGCAATAGCTATGACGTCTCAAGTGCGTTTGACTTTAATGGCTGATAAGCATGAGTGCGCAATATCAATATCCATTCTCATGTATAGGATACGGCGACTGGAGCGAGAAATCTTGGCAAGTTAGCTACCACCGTCTTTCCGCGAGGCTCGGAATAATTGGAAATAAAACATTCCTGTCAAATGTGCGCTCACGATTGTGTTCGCGATTGGGCCCCCAGGACCCAGATTATCTGACGGTGCCACTGCATGTAGATCATTTTTTTTTTATGGAAAACTAAAAACAACTAAAGGTTCTGAATTTTTTTTCTTTTAATTTGAGTTTTTGATCGCAGGACTGACATTCGGTTAATTAATTTTGTCCGTGAGAGTCCGATATGTAAATAGTCAGAAAATGAAAATATACTCTATCGACAGTCTTCATTGACTCATATATATATATATATATATATGAGCTCCTGCGTAGTCTAGTCGGTAGCTTTTAAACCGCACTTCAGTGCGAGCGGTCCCGGGTTCGATTCCCGATGGGGGCTCAAATATTTCGGTGTTGACCCAGCATCGTGAGGACAATTGGGGAGCTGCTGTGAATAAAAGACAGTGGCGATCACAGTGAGAGCTTCGGCTCTCCTCTCCCAACCCGTCTGGTCAGCGTGGGAGCAGTAGACCAACTCCTCCCTTCGGGGAGAGGCCTCATCCACTAGTGGATTGAATATGGCTGTGATTTATATATATATATACCGGGTGAGTCACTGACGAGTGACAGCCCAAAATAATTTGAAAAAGGAGCGGAAAATGAAAAATGTGCACAGGTAAACTAATACCTACGGTAGGGGGACATTTGACAAAGCACACAATAATAGTGTCACATAAGCAGTGTTGCCACCCCAGCACAAACTTATATTTTTTCAAATGGCACTACGAAAACTTTTAATGTAAAATAAAGCTGTGAAGCAAAATACGTCCAATGATACCAAAATCAATGCTCAGTGTTGCCAACTTCGGGAGATATAAAGGGTCAAAGTTGGAAAAAGGAGGAATGAATTGTAGCTAAACAGATCACATTAGATCAAAAACATTTACACGAAAAGAAAATAGGATGTGGTCTTAACGAAATGCCAAAAGTAAGTTTCACTACAATTAGCAGTGTTACCATACGAGACGCCGAAAAAATGGGAAATTTACAATCGCTATTTACACAAGAAATGTCCCCTTGAAAAAAGTCACGAAAATAACCAGGAAGGCTCTTTGAGGGTCTAAAAATGCAATTGAATTTATTTGGAAGTGATATCACAAAGCGTTCACAAGTTACAACAAAAGAGGGAAAAGCTGGCAACACTGGAGGGACATTTTTTATCCCTCATGCAACACTGTAACCCACACAAGGTTGCCAGGGGTATGGCGAATCTATCTTTCCTACCTAATTGCTAGGATGTTCGCTCGGGAGCTTCAACGATTAAGGTGTAATAACTCCTTCTCCTATTGAATATTTAGATTATAAAACGCACACAAAGAAGATATAGTACGTTAACATGGCATGAGCGAGATACTTTGTACGTTTGTATAATAAACTACAGTTGGTATAATCAAACACAAAGCTTTTTAGCAAGTAAGGAGTTTAAGTACACTCTCAAAGTAACTATCTAATATATCGTTAAGTTTGGAGCAGTCGGTAGAGTGTCAGATTTCGGAATTTTTTATACTTTGGGCAGGACTTCGAGTCCCCGTGGTGCCATTGGACTTTTTTTTATTGTTTTCTCCGTAAACATAAATGATCCATACATTTTATTATAAATGCTACTTATGATATACGATTTGTACTTGTATTTCCGATTTAGTATTTTGAAAAAAAATACACAGTAATGACTTTTAACTTTTGGCAATCGTATAATTTTTTTAATAAATGTTAGTGAAACGTTTTTCAAGAACTTAAAAGCATCTAAATTAATAGCACTCGTTACTGCCATCTGTTAACAATTTAACGTACTACTTGCATTTCGTGTAGTTTGTTAATATATTGAATAGTTTTAATATTTCATTGCAAAATAATAATAATAATAATAAAAGGATGTAAGAAACAAAAATTGTAACTTGAAATTATTACAATAAAGTTACTATTGCGTTTCGCGAAGTAAAATAAAACAAGGCCTTCGATGGGATTCGAACAGTCTTAGGTGAAAGTATAAAAGTTACAAACTTGCGTGCGCCAACCAATCGCGCCACATTAGCAAGATATCAAAACGAACACAAACTAGGGATAAGAAGAATACTGCAAGTTAAGACTATGCCTGTCATTGTTTCGAGCAATTTCTGTTATTTAAACATGTTTTTGGTGTTTTAACTTATTGAAGTGTGTTCTGCAGATTAGTACATTCATTATTTCGTTAAGTGATTATGTGAATGTTCTTTCTCTTTCTCGTATTAACTATGGAAATAATACAAATTGATTATGTCAAACCAATCAGAAGGTTGTTGTTGCCTGACGTAGGTGATGGTGCTACGGTACTGATGATGTATCTCAGCATAATAGCTTGTGTTTTGTTTCTATCACGTTTTCAGTGCTGTGTATGCCATTGCATTATGGAGCAGAATTCTTTATCTATGGCAGAATTGGACCGAAGCTGTGGATATGATATTAGTATTTGGTGAGTGCCATAAAAATGCATCTCTAGCTGCAAGAGTTTATGCGGAACGATACCCGGAACGACATCATCCGGATAGGCGATAATTTTCAAATTTGTGTGATCGTCTGCGACAAACAGGATGTCTGACTGTCAATTATGAACGCGCACGTACTGCAACAAGTGAAAATGTGGCAGTTGATGTCTTGGCAGCAATGGCTGCATTCCCAAACACGAGTTCACGCATTGTTTCCCGAGGACGTGGTGTGAGTCAAACAAGTGTCATGCTAATTTTGCGACATCATCGCTTTCATCCATATCATGTGTCTTTACACCAGGAATTGTTACCGGCAGATTTCCATGCTCGACTCGTGTTTTGTAATTGGGGACTTCACCAAACTCTGTCTGATGAATTTTTGTTTCTTGTGCTGTTCTCAGACGAAGCAACGTTTACTAACCACGGGGAACTTAACCGCCATAATATGCATTATTGGTCGGACACGAATTCGCATTGGCTGCGGCAACAAGTGCTTCAGCGACCATGGTCTCTCAACGTGTGGTATGGTATTGTTGATGGGCGCATAGTTGGTCCTTATTTTTTTAAAGATCATCTGACAGGCCCAATGTATAATGAGTTTTTAACTACACAGCTTCAGTATTATTGGAAGATGTGCCACTGGACCGCCGCTGTACTATGTGGTTTAAGCATGATGGGTGCCCAGCTCACAATGCTAGGATCAACCGAGAACATCTGGATATCACATTCCTAGGACGATGGATTGGAAGGGGTGGTCCCATCCACTGGCCTGCTCGCTCTCCCGATCTCACACCATTAGACTATTATCTATGGGGGCATTTAAAAGAACAAGTATACAGAACAGAACCCACTACACGAGAAGATATGTGGGAAAGAATTCTGCAAGCCTGTGCAAATATTCCACGGGAACAAATAGTCGCAACAACCCAGTCCCTCACCACACGTATGCAGCTGTGTGTGGATCAAAATGGGCAGCATTTTGAACATTTACTTTAACGTAAACTGTCATGTCTCGTTTGTCTTTCCATTTTTTGTATGTGAGACCATTTTTTTTTGTTTTCTTTAATTATTCTTGGTTTTGTTTAACTACTTTTCCTTTAATTGTACTTGACAATGCCGTAAGGCAGAGTTTATTGCATATTTAAATGATGTTAATGTTTCATGAATTGGCTTCTTTGATACGAATATGGAACATGCGTAATCAGAGGACTAG
>JAGDQP010011642.1:2607-27233 GCA_022664845.1 Lepisma saccharinum
TATATATATATATACAGGGGTTGGACAAAAAATCTAAAAACACGTCATACAGGACACGTAAGTGTGGCCTGCCACTGTACACCACGTGTTGCGGTTGCCGATTGTGTTTTGTTTTCAATGTGTCATGTGGACCTTCCTCTTCCGTCAGCAGTACCCAGTTCACCTGTGAGTGTCGTGGTGTGCAAGTGGTGCGGTAAAATGGGCGACCTGACAGACTTCCAAAGAGGCATGATCGTTGGTGCCCGTCTGGTTGGAGCTTCAGTGACAACAGTGGCGACCACTGTGGGGGTATCGACAGGCACTGTGTCCAATGTCACGAGGGCATACACAATGCATGGGCAAATAACGTCTGCAAAGCACAACAGTGGTCGAAAGACAATCCTGGCCGATAGGGACAGGAGGGCATTAAAACGGATTGTAGCAGCTAAAAAGCAGACCACTGCAATGAAAATTACGTCTGAACTCAATTCCGGCCTACAGAACCCGGTTTCATCAAAAACAGTGCGACGGGAACTTCATAAAATGAAAATTCATGGCAGGGCCGCGATCGCCAAACCTCTGGTCACAGCAGTAAATGCGAAGCGGCGTATCCAGTGGTGCAAGGACCACAAGGAGTGGACGCTTGATCAGTGGAAACACGTAATGTATTCCGATGAATCGACCTACACCTTGTTTCCAACAACCAGTCGTGTTTACGTATGGAGAACACCGTCTCAGGTCTATGATCCAGAATGTCTGCGCCCAACTGTAAAGCATGGGGGTGGTTCTGTTACAGTATGGGCAGTGATATCATGGTTTTCTGCAGGTCCCATCATAGCTCTGCATGGTATGATGAATGCTAAGGCGTATGAGGCCATTTAGGGGGAACAGGTTCTATCCATGGCCCACACATTGTTCCCGGATGGTGATGGCATCTACCAAGATGATTTGGTACCCTGTCACGCTGCAAAAACGGTGCAATCATGGTTTGAGGAGCATGACCAGGAGCTATCACACCTCCCCTGGGTCCCACAATCACCAGATCTGAACATCATTGAGCCATTGTGGTCTGTGTTAGAAAGGCATGTTCGGTCTCATTACCCTCCACCATCATCCCTTAAGGAACTGGAGCATGTTTTGGAGGAAGAATGGTACAACATTCCACACACCACGATTCAGGAGCTGTATACGTCCATTCCACGTCGGATCCAAGCTGTTTTGGACGCAAATGGAGACCCCACACCATACTAGGTATGATTTTCACACTTTTTCAAACGTTTTAGATTTTTTGTCCAACCCCTGTATATATACTCGCTTTGTTTCGCTTGGAGCGCTGCCCCCAGACCCCCGTAGGGGGTTCGCCCCCAACTTCAGTGCTTTTGAGAGGATGCGCTTCCTTCATCTTAACCAAAATCTCAAGGCAGCACTACACCACCATGGTATCCATCTGCACCCTCCCACGGGGAGCTGCGCCCCAAAAAGGAAGGTTTGCCTCATTTATTGTAACCTACTCTTGGTCATACACCTTCAAAGAAAATTACGTTTCTCTACCTTCAATGATTTGGAAATTGGGTTTTTGGGGCGGCGATTTTTTATCCAAGTTGACCACTTTTTGAAAGTTTTCTTATATTGTCGTGACCTACTTGTGATGGTACAACTTCAAGTAAAATTTCATTTATCCAGCTCAAACGGTGTGCAAGATGGGATTTTGGACGGTCATTTTGGATCCAAGATGGCGACTTTTCGCAAATGTTGTAATATTTGCCTAAACTACTCGTGATAATGCACCTTTATGCCAAATTTCGTATCTCTAGCTCAAACGGTGTGCAAAATGTTTTTTAGGTCCGCCATTTTGGATCCAAGATGGTTTCTTTGGATACATCATGTAATATTTTAGTAACATACAAATGATAATGTATAGTGTTACCAAATTTGATATTTCTAGCTGCAGCCGTTTAGGATGTGTATTCTATACAACAATGGGTTCGGCGGCCATTTTGGATCCAAGATGGCGAACGATTTTGCTCATTAACGAACTTAACCGAGCTATTAAGCCTAGAAACAACATATAAAAATTTGGTTCAAATATCTTCAAAATTATAGCCGCTAGCGTGTTAATATATATAGTTCCATATCGTACCGATCTCAATAGGTATATTTTTCTTCGAAATCTACCTAAAAAAAGCAGAATTCTTACTGCCCCGGTTCCACGACGGGGCAGGAGAGAGGCAACTCAAACATTTTAATCCCGAAAGTGGGGGTGGGGTAGAATAATATACATTTTGAAATGTTTTATGAAGGCAAGAGGAAATGGACCAAATTGTGGATCGATTTGTTACTCCTTTTTAAAATTCTGGTGCTGGAGTAAAAGTTCAAAAATGGCTATTTAATGACCTTTTTCTTTTTCTTTCTTTTTTTTTTTTTGCAAGAATAGAACAGAAGATTACAAGCTGGCAAAATACTTCTTTGGTAAAGATATGCTATATATTATTGTTTTTCCTAGACCTTAAATCTCTCAAAAACACAGCATTTTCACAAGGAACTGACCTTCCTGAGCGGGATAAGTGGGGGAAAACTTATAAATTTGAAATTACAGGGGGACCGAGTGAGATATCTTTGACAAGAGAAATAAAATACAGCAGCTCAGGATCAATGTTGCCCGTGTTTAAAATGGCGAGAGGTCAGATTTCGAAAATGCGAATATTTTCTCTACCATTTTTCCTCGAGTTGTAAGACTCGAACAGAAACGTTTGAATTGGTGAGAAGTGGACTCTATTAGCTAAAATGTTAGCTTCTTGAAATAATAAAATACGCTTTCCGGCATTTTCTCTTATGTCAATTCGTTCCGGAAATACAGAGATGGGAACATACTTTATGGACGCAATAACATATGTTCCTTGCGGAAACCCGTGAAACTTTCAATGCCTAATGCCTGAAAATTATAACAGAATAGATTTGTCCCTTGTATTCTCTTGTTCAATTCTTCAGCCTGAGGAAAACAGTCATTTCCGAGCCCATCATTTGTCACCCCTTGGGGCAACATGTTGATCCCAAAGTTGGCCCAACATTTTTTTATTTCAAGACCTTTCAAACGATATATTATTCGACCCACTTGCCACTTGATTCTATTAGACCACATACCCCTCTGGAGGGCTCAAAGTTGAACTTGTGTTAGTAAAAAAAATGTCATTCTCTCAAAATAATGTAAAACGTGTTTTATTTCCGTTCGTTCCAGAAAAACAAGGGTAGGCAGGAGCGTAAACGGCTTTCGCAATTTGGTGCGGTGGCACAGGTCTCGTGACTTAATAGTAATAAAGAGTGCACTAAATAAAAGTTGCGGGTTAGGGCGTAGGGCCAGTTAGTAACGCTATTGAGGGTGGGACAGTCTTTATGGACACCCTTTATATATGCGCTTTAAAATATTGAAGTCATTTCATTTGAAACATAAATAATTCCATTATACATAGATTGCTAATTATCCATGATATTTTAAAAAGAGCAAAATAATTTCTGGATTGAAAACCCATATCAAAGTGAACAAAAATTCTTGGTAAACAGGGACTGAGAAATGATTGAGTTTAACTTTGAATTGAAAACGAAAAAACAACAACCTTTCCTGCTATACCAAAGATTATCTAAGATAGCTATACAACAATGACCCAACATAAATTACGGGTGTTTGAAAATAATGTTTTGAGAAAGATATAAGGGCCGAAACGGGAAAAGATGACTGGAGAATGGAGGAGACTACATAATGAAGAACTCCACAAACTGTACGACTCACCCGATGTTGTAAGAATAATGAAACCGTGACTACTAAGGTGGGCATGCATCTCGGAAGGGTGAAAAACGAAGATTATATTCTATCCTGTTTGTTGGAGAGTCGGTTAGAAAGAGAACGTTGGGAAGTCCGAGACGTGGTTGGGAGGACAATATTAGGAGGAATCTTTGAGAAGTAGGTGTTGGTGATGAAAACTGGCTTGGTGTTGCCCAGAATAGAATCCAATGGGGAACGTTTGTTACTGCGGCGATGAACTTGCGAGTTCTGTAAGCTATAGAGTTATTTAGTTAATAAATATTCAGTATATTTTTTATATTTACCAAAGTTTTCATAATAATTGGTTTAAAGTATTTAATGTAATCAACCTGAATGCGTAAGAAAAGTTAAAGCTGACGTGTTCGTAATGTCTGGGTCAACACTTACTAAATTGGAATCAGAAATCTTAAATCATTTAAAATTAACTGAGAAATTTTGCACGATATCCTGTGTCAAGTGATTGACAGTGCGCAAGAAATCTCTGATGGAAAATAAGATTTAAAACTTCCTTTTAGTTAAGTCAACATAACACAACCAGAGAAAAGAGATGACTAAAATAGACACGAAATCTTATTTGCACTTAGAAATTCTCCTTGAAATTATTACTTAAAATTTTCCATTATCAGTATTTCATAGGAATACATTTACAGAAGGAATAATGAACCCGTTTTAGGTGCAGAATATGTTTCTTGCGTCTCGATAGATTATAGTCGCTATTCCGTAAAGAAAGACATGAGCTGTAGTCACTAATAGACAACATCTCAATGTAGGAAGTGCGTCAGTAATCTTTTAAACGATCGCAACATTTTGGAACGTGTATAAACATTGTGTTTTTAAGTTCTTAAATTGAAATTGTATTCATAGGTACGATACATCAAACCTTGTCTAATATCTTTAAAATCGTTATAAATAATAATGCACATACATTACTTAATAGCATATTTACATTAAACATACATGTACTTCTCATAAGTTGTTAAAATATTTCTCAAATGAAATACTCTCTTCATATCAAAGAATTTTATTCTTGCTTCAAAAATCTTAAAGAAACAAATTAAGTAGAATTTATTTATTGAGATATAACTCTGTGTTAACTTAGTGTAAATGTGTGATTAACCCTAACAACATGAATATTGAGGAGTTTAGAAAGAATGGTTTAACCGTCCTTTTGAGACCTGCCATAATAGCTATTAAAATCTCGGGCAACTTCTTGTTCTTTGAGAAGCAGAGCCAAAAGGGATTTGCAAAGTTTTGGAAGAATATTTTAGGAGGCGCTTTCTCTTTACTACAATTTGTTATAATGGTTGTTCACACATCGTTCTGTCTGACAGATGCAGTTCTAAAACGTAGTGATTTCAGAAAGAGTATTAGCAGCTTAATGCCAACTCTGTACGCTGTTGGAGGATTCTATAAACTATTCTATGTAGCAGTCAGAAGAAAGAATTTTTACAAGACATTGAGATCTTGGACGGCAGGTTTGGAAAGTCATCCATTGTTAGAAGACCTTGAAGATAGGACAACTGAAAATTCATACAAAGCGTGTAAGAAAATCACATTAGTTGGAATTGGTTTGGTTTATGTTAATTGTTTCCTTTGGTCGATCAAGCCATTCTTTTTCATGGAAACAGTTCTTGTTGAACAAGGAAATACTACAATTGCAGTTCCCAAGAAACAGTTAATAATGGATAGTTGGTATCCATGGGATATTTCGTACACACCAAATTTTGTAGGAACATATATTTTTCAGGTAAGACATTTTGCTATGTGGGCTATCAGTTTTAAAAGAGTAGTAGTAATGAAGAACATATATTGTATATTAAACATTGCAGATGCCATGTAACTGTTGAGTGTATTCTTACGATATTTAATTTGTTCATTATACATGTATATAAACTGACCATGTTTTCTAATTTGCGATGTAGGACTCTTAAACAAGCGGCGAGAGTTGAAAAGCAAATTTAATTTGTTCTTAAATTACGATATCAATTTTATTCTAAATTTTAAAATGTTAGGATATAAGTAGGGTTCTACTATGTTTTCTCTAGAAAGTAAATTTTTTCGAGACAGTAACAGTTTACCTAACATAGTAATAATAATTATTAGTGTTTCACACGAGGCGAGACTAGGCGAGGCAAAGTCATTTATATTCTCTGTTCATGCCTCTCAGGTGCTAGATGGGACTAGTTTCTCGTTCTTGTTATAATTTTTCGGATTCATCTTGTATTCTTATGGTTGCTTTGTGCACAACGTACTTCTCGAAACCATTGAACTTTTTATGAATAACTTAATTTAAATAAATAGGTCTAATGCATGAAACGCTGATTAATAATAAGAACAATGGAAAAAGTAAAAGAAAGGTTAATATAGTTACAATACCAATCTTCTTTTACATGCGGGACATTTAGATAGCTTGATACCAGCACTGTTATGCCGAGATATTGACTGCTAATATGCTTTATATAAATATTTATCTTCCCCTTGCTTACATTAATTAAAATAATCAAATTACGGGTGCCTTTTTACATTGTAATATTCTGCTAGGGAGATAAGAACGGGAAGGGACATAAAAGAAAAAAAGATAAATATTAGTCATCATGAACTTTTATTAGGCAATCTTAATACAGTAACAACTGCTCTAGTACAGTACATTACAGCACAATAATTATATTTCCATAGCCAAGGGCGTCGCCAAGGGGGCACTTGCCCCCCCTGGAATTCAGATTTTACACCTATATCAGAATATATTTTTCATATATTCTTATGTTTTTCACTGCATGCATTTCATAACAAGATACTGCCGTTACATGGTTTATTGTCATGTTCATTTTTATTCTATGTAATCACATATGCCTCAATTTATACCCACAAAACTAACTAACTTACCAATTCTATGGCTTATGGAACTCTCAAGTTCATCGCCACAGTAACAAACATTGACCATTGGATTCTATTCTGGGCAACATCAAGTCAGTTTTCATCACGAACACCTACTTCTTGAAAATCCTTCCTAACATTGTCCTCCCAATGACGTCTTGGTCTTCCTAATGGTCTCCTTTCATCCGGCCTTCCAACCAGGATAGAATATAATCTTAGTTTTTTTTCCCATCCGAGCTATATGGCCTGCCCACAAAACTAATTTTAATAAAACAAGGAAAGTAAAAATACGAATTGTATTATTGCGTCATCATGTAACTTTTTTTATCGTGGCCCTTTTTTTTTCAGGAAGCTGATAGCACTTCTTGTAGAAAGACAATCGAGAAGCAAAAGACGTGCATGTATATTACTCTCTTTACCACAGTGCAAAGTTTAAAAGCACGGAAAAGCCAATGATAATGTACGCATTCTTTTAAAGTAATAATTCACGGGGATAAGATACTTTAGTACTCACGTCTCCTAGTTTTACATTTTTTTAATACCCGAACAAATCAAGAATAATACTGAAATTTTGAAAAGCGATGTATCTAATATTTATAAAATAAATGTTTCAGATTTTGAAGCTAATGCTTTAAGTCAAGGTATTTATTGTCAGTTCATAGGTTAAGAGGGCATAGTACTGGACTTAAAATTTCTGAACAATAACAAATATTTTCAAATTATGGATTACTTCATTTGATATATATTCCGAAGTATTAACTAACATATTTTCTAAAATGTCATTGTTTATTGTGACTTGTTCATTATTTTTAAGTATGTTTAAAAACGGAACTTGATTACCAAGTTCTTTTAAAACTAGCCTGAATTGGAATTTTGGAATTTTTAAAGGCCTATAGGCAATTTTGGGTCAAGCCAAATGGATCATGATAGGAGAATTGATGAAATCAAGAAAGTTGGAGGAAACGGGATGACACCGAGAATCCCCACGCACACGGTATTTGTTCACCACAAAGCCACATGGCACGAGCCGGGATCGAATGGCGGACCCCAGGTACTAAAAGTAAAGCTCTACTACAGAGCTACCGCGACATAAAACGAAACTTAAAGTGGTACCTTTCTTCTTTGCTTGTTGAGTTATTTTGTGTTACTTCATCCGTAGCTGAATGATGGCCAATGCCGTTAATGAAAAGCTCATTATTCAATGTTTCCACCACGCTCAGTATATTTCTATCACTAATCATCTATGAAATCATAACAGCAATATCCATTCGTTTTTTGACGTGGAAATTCACAATATCTGTAAGCGATGAAATTTCTGCAGCTCATCATACCTTCTGTGGATAAGTTTTGAAATAACAAACCAATACAGCGCATGCTGGTAACCGTACATTTTTTTTTCTGCAGCATCATTTAGCTCTGATTGATAACTCATGCAGAACAGTACGTTTACTTAACAAGCTTTTTCTTCGACAGCAAATCTTACACATAAATTAACTATTAATGTCTGTTAAAATATGTTCTTTCTGTAATCTTCGGCATCCAACACATTTGATGAAATCACTATTACTCAAAGTCTTAAATTTACCTGCATTATTAAAAGCCCTCTATGTCTGACAATATCATATCATATCTGTCTTTGTGACTTCAAATTGCCTAATAGCCACTAATCACACTGTATTAATTTCCATGGTAATGAATAACCAGTTCTAACATACCAGGTAGTAAGACATTGGATATTGGTAGTAAGACTATTCAAAGATATTGGATATGCTACTATCCGGTGTTAGTGATAAGTCAATGTTAGAATTTTTTACTATATTTTGAGTTCAAACTCCATTTGAAGTTAATTTGAAAATTATGATTATTTCAATATTATTTTATTTTTGATATCGTTCAGCAAGCTATTAGCAAGTTCTTCCCTACACAGTAGAAAGGGAATAATGTTTTTGGGAAGTATCTGTAGGTATTTGGGAATTTTCCCCATTTTCATCAATGCCGAAATTGGTACACTCCAAAAATAACTGTTGATTCGACACTTTTTAAGTTAGATCAACACTGTTTATTTTGTGATTTCGGTGATTCAACACTGCGGAAGTACTAGTATGACATTCTCTGTTGTGTTGAAGCAGCATTGACAAAATAACCATTGCATTGAATCAGCGAAATCAAACAAAAAAAAGCTATGGTCACCCTGGGACATCGAAAATTGTTGAATTAACACAGCCATTTGTGCTGAGTACTCTCTTTCTTTGCCGATACAAACGATAGTGCTTCCAAAAGGAGAAAAGCATAACTTCCCACAAGATGATGTTTGAGAAAACAGTAAACTGTAGTATAATAATGTAGTAGGTAATATATATATATATTCTCGTTTATCCTACTCTGTAACCTATGTTCCGCCTTCTACGTTGGCGAAACCCAAACTTCTCTAACATTCCGTATCTACAACCATCGCTACTTCACCAAATCTCAACTTCCGCACCCCTCCACACCTGAACATACTTATCATGGCTCCACCTTTGATGAAACCTTTGGAGTCAGCATCCTGAAAACCCTGAATCCTGATTCACCTGCCATAATTAGAAAGAGATGGGAGCAGACGTACATCTCTATCCTTTCCGCCAACCATGAATCCGACCTCAACTGCCTGTAACTCCCTGCATCACAGTGTCTTCTCCTTGTTCCTTTCTCTTCTTTGTTCCGTCTCTATTTGCACTCTTATTCTATTTTTCTATAGTCTTCCTTTGTTCTCCCCTTCATCTTCATTATTATTATTATTTCCCCCTCTCCTCTGATTCTTTACCTTTTCATTCCTTCAGAAAGTCTTCTCCATTTGGTGTTTCCTCAGACCCATCTAGTCATTTTCCCGCCTCCATAACCTGGCCACACTGTCACCTAGCATCATTTGACCAATATGGCGTTTCCTTAACACCTGTCCGCTTTGTCCTTTTCTCTCCTACCAGTTGAAAACGCGTTTGCGAAACGTAACTGCTTTCCGTGTGTGTTTGTAAAGTTCCTGTACATCTGTCTTGATATTTCAATATGTAAGTACATTTTTTGTTCTACCTTTTTACCATCTATCAAAGGACCTAAGCACATGATCAGCATCGTCATTCAGGAAATGAATGTCAGTTCTATTTTGTCATCTAAGTCACCTGGAAAAGTTTTTAGACTTTTCATTTAATATAATTTCCTTATTCATTTATTGTTTTTTAACAAAAGTTTCACATTAGAAATGATAACTTTAAATTTTACATGATACGATGAATCTGAACAGATTTATGATGGCAAACTTTTTTTTTAATTAATGCAAAGATGAAGTGTATGTAACGTCATACTCTCTTAAAAAAATTAAGAATATGACGTCATATAGCCTTAAGATAGCCTTAAGTTTTAGCTTCATTTTTGCTTAACGTAACAGTGAAATAACTTGCGTGAATATCACATTTCATCGTGAGACTGGAGTAGAAAGCTTAGGAAGGTGAGAGAGAAAGACTAATTACCACACTGAGCCAATGAGGAACCTGCGGTTACTAGTAAGTAGTATAACCTACTCGTTGTATATAGCGCCATGTGGAGTCAGTTCTTCCCACAAGGAAACGTTAAAGGCTAAACTATGGTCTAGTGCCAGCTTAATATAAAAAAATGAAATGCTTGGAAGTTGAAACAAGGTACGAGAGGCGAGAAATACTCGCTCTCGCATTTGGCACTCTCTCGCCTCACCTCGCTGTTACATACCGCCCACAGTGCGACCGATTCCAAAAAAGCTGACCAAAAGTCCAGAAAAAGTAACTAGTTAGGGATTTTTTCATCTTGGGTTGGTTAAAGTACATCTGTAATGGTCAGAAATTACTTACGAAGCTGTCCAAGAATAGGAGTCGCAAAGCTGTCGCCTATGTTCGATTGGAATCGATTGTGTTACTGAGGCAGTAAACGACGCACGTGTTGAAAGCAGTAGAAAAACTTTAAATTGAAGCAGATCATAATCAAATAAATGGAATCAACGTCTGAAAGTACGTAGAATATATAAAAAAGTTACGACATAATAATTTATCAAATATAAATTATTAGTGAAACAATAATTGTTATTGATTTTTATTAATTGAAAGCGTTAAAATACGATATGTTATTATGAAAAAAGGTATACTGTTCCGAGTTGTTCCGCTGTCAGACTTATTGTAAGTTAAAGTCAAATGTATGTTCGTGAATATAAAACAAAAAAATTCTGGCCGAAGTTGCCCATGTTTGTTATTCAATCGTTTCAAAATGACGGACCCAAAAATCCATTTTCCACTCCTTTTGAGCTAGAGCTACGAAATTTGGCACAAAGGTGTATTATCACGAGTAGCTTAGAAAAATATTGCAACATGTTGAAAAAGTTGCCATTTTGGATCCAAAATGGCCGCCAAACCTATTGCTGTATAGGGTGCAGGGCCTAAACACCAAATTAGATATGAAACACCGCTGGAGCTAGAAACACCAAATTAGATATGAACGTACATGATCACAAGTAGATTTAAAAAATATTACAAGATGTTTCGAAAGGCGCCGTCTTTGATCCAAAATGGCGGACCGAAAAATCCATTTTCCACATCGTCTCAGCTAGAGAAACGAAATTTGTCATAAAGGTGTATCATCACGAGTAGTTTAGGAAAATATTACAATATGTTGAAAACGTCGCCATATTGGATTCAAAATGGCCGCCAAAAATTCAGTCAGGAATCATTTATTAAAAACAATATCATATTTCATTAACAATAATTATCGTTTAAGTATACGTTAAAATTTTAAAATATTTTTAAGGGGGGTTCAATTATGCAACTCTGACTCTAAATTCGTAATCAGCGACCCAAAAAACCATGAACATGATATTCATCTTGATTATAACATAATATACAGGCTGTTTCACGAATAAGGGTTGTCAATAGGGGATGAAGGGGATTACGTTTTGTAATTATGACTTCAGATTCGTAATCAGCGACCCCCCCACCAAAAAAAAAAAACGAGTACAGATTTTAAGATAATTCACTTGCGTTTTTGACTTTTGACAACCTTTTTTGGAATCGGCCGCACTGTGCGCCCTCTTGCTCTCGACTGTCAGTGAAACATTAATAATTATGAAAGCATGAGTGAAATGGAGAACATGTTTCAAAATATTTGTTATTTAGGTGTCTGTCTAGATTTAAGTAATATATTTCCTGGGATAAATTCAAAGAAATGCTGGACTGCCCCGTGTAATACGCGAAGTTTGACCTCTTCATATGGTAAGTGCATATAATCTGCAGGTAGAGCAGCTTCACACTAAACTGAATGTGCGGAATAAATTATAGATTGCTCATCAACAATCTATCTTTCAAGCTTTTGATATAACTCTGATGAACCTGTTAATAATCTGTACAAAGACTAAAGAGAATGTTATTCTCTCTTCATATATTTATAGAAATATAATTGCTTATATATAAAAGAGGTAGCGATCACAGTTGAGAGCTTCGGTCTCCTCTCCCAACACGTCTGGTTAGCGTGGGAGTAGTAGAACTCCTCCTCCCTCCGGGAGAGGCCTCATCCAGTAATGGATTGAATATGGCTGTGAATTATTATTATATATAAATGCTTATATAAATGCTTTTATTAATACAAATATACACGTGTGCATTGATTTACACTAAATTTGACATATATGTTCATTAGGTACTGGGACAGGTCATACAAGCGCTCAAGGCACCGTAGTTTGTCAGGGTTGCCAAATGATTAAAAAATCTAGATTTTATATTTGTTACCATTGGACGTATCCGTATTGATTTACAAAAAAAAATGGCGTGTGTATTAGGTACTCGGACAGTTTATGTGGATACTTCTGGCACCGCAGTTGTCAGTGTTGCCAACATATTTAAAAAAATGAAATTTTTGAATGCTTCCATATCGTTCAATATATGGACGAAACTTTTTATTTACATATTGAAAATCAAATATTTACTACTTCCAGGTTCTGTTCGACGTATCTGCACCAAGCTTTGAGTATACATATTCCGCACAATTGAAACATACTGTGGTTATTTCCTGCATCCAAGCACCCACTTGTCAGCGTTGCCACCCTATTTTAAAATTCAGTTTTTAAAATGGCACCCATACTATTACCTACGTGCCGATAGCTATTCCTATACTTTCAAAAAAGCTGGAGGGGGGAAGGAACCGCTGGACGTGGCTACGCTATGATATGCTTTGAAATAAAAGTTCTCAGAACCCTATTGCAACAGATGCATTAAAATAAACCTATATGTAGTTGCTTTTTTACAAGAGTATTCACTATGCGTTTATACAACTCTTTTTAAATATGCATATTTACACTGTTTCTATCTGTCTCTATTTTCGCAGTATGGGGAGAGCCTTATAGACCGGAGCAGGAGGGAGCAATGGCAGAGTTTTTATAGTGAAACACAATGTACTAGTGGAGCCGCGGTGGCTCCATTGGTAGAGCCCTAACTTCTGCTAGGGGTCGTCGGATCGATCCCTGCTCACACGATGTGGGCTTTGTGGTGAACAAACATAGTGTGCGTTGGTTTTCTTGGGGTTTTCCCATTTCCTCCCACTTTCTTCATTTCACCAATGCATCTCACCATCATCAATCGGGCCTGAGCCAAAGTTGCCTGAAGGCCTTAAAAATTAAATTCAAATTCAAAATCAATGAACTAGTAAACTCAGCCATGTATCTCTGCCCTTCAATAGATGCAGGTTATTTCCCGGGATTTTGAGCTAAAGATAATTGATTTTTGCGGATGGTAATTATGCTAAAAAATAGATATTTTCCTTGAATAATACCGTAATTAGAAATTAATGTATTGTATATACGGGATGAGAGCATATTTCGGTAAGAATTCATAGTATGTTTCCAAAGTTGTATTTTCTCTAGGAACTTAAATTCTTCCTATAATTCAAAATATTTCTTCAGTTCCCTGGAGGTTTATTAGTATTTTATTACGAATTATAATAACTTCAGTCCATATATCTTTAGTTAATTCCTTATGTTTGTCAGAGTGAAGATATAAGAAGTATAGCAATGTGACAGTGAATGCATAAATAATCCCATCATTTACCTCGTAAGTGTGCAGGAAAACAAAGCAAAGTAAATTGGGATGAATGTATGAAAGCTTAACTCTCGTCGTGCTGCTTACATTGATTATCTGCAGCGTAAAACATTAAATCACTTGCTGTATGAAAAACCTTCGCATTTTTTCTGTGTTACATCACTAGGCATACTCTATCCCGTATACTATGTAAATGAAAGCAAATAGCACACCTATAAGCCTCTGGCTAAGATGCAACCAACATCTGCTCAGCGTTCAGTCGATGTTAATTTCGCCATGTTTTTGTGTTTTCGCCACACTGCTGAACATTGTTGCTGTTGCTTTCAGAACAGGAGCTCAAAGAAGATACATCGCACTGAATGTATCGGCCTCATTTGAAGACATGGATCTGGTGACTACCGATATTCTTGAAAATATAATTCTTCTGGAGATCCAAACGATTCGTCCCTTACGTTTGTTGGTAAGACATAACTCTTTCTCGCCATCGGGCCACTAGCAATAATGATCGTAATGGGAAGAAACAGAAATAACACAGAAGATTAAAAACAGTAATAACAGACTAAAAATAACACAGCTCCGAATATTTATCAGCTTGGAATCCAGCTGGCGAATGGCTAACAACGTGGACTGCCGATAACAGGAGCCTGCAGATGGTAGCACAATTGTCTTAATTAATAGTTATTTCTCGTTTCGCCAGTGATTCCGCTAGACTCTCCTGTGGTGGGTGTTTACTCCCCAAAGTCTCTACAACACCCCCCAATTCGAAATGTGAAAAATCAATAGAAACCTTACACAACTTCACTTACACCATCACTCTCCCAATTTTGACTTTACACCCCCCAAACTGAAACTCCTGGCAGAAACCCTGCGTTTCGCACAAGTTGATCACACTTGGATCCCAGTTTAAGACAAATAAAGAGCCAGTAGCCGTCAAAACAAACGCTGCTCTCTACTTTTCCCTCCCAGACTCCATTGTTCCAATTGTCTTTTTGCTCGTGAACCTCCAGAGAACTAAAAGAATGGCATCATTGTTATCTTCCTACATTTTTCTCGTGCGCTCCTCATAGAAATATCCTAAAACGAAACATACTTTTGTAAAATGAAGACATTTTGTAACATTATTTGCTGCGCTTTTGTATGAAGTCACTTTCTTTGTTCCAAGTATATATATATTTTGCACGTATTTGTACTTCATTCATAATACCCTTTTATTGATAATAACGCAATCATTTAGACATTTGTTCTACTCTTCCAGGTCTTCTGGGTATGGTCATGTTGCACCCATACGACATCATTCGACATGCTTCTATGTGAAATGATGTACCACCTCTGCCTACAATTACGTCTTCTGAAAAGTTTGGTTAAACCATTTGTTTTGCTCGATTCGGATGAGTTATCTGATGAAATGGAAACTGATATTCAACTTTCAATTAAGGATAAAATCGCTGCTATCGATGAAAAGATGAAGACTTACCAACTGGAAGAAAAGATTAAACCTGAAGATGAAGAGAATTATATTGAATCTGCACTGAACGACCTGGTGATTCAATTTGGAAAGTATAGGAAAAACCTAACGAGTGCAGAGAGAAACTCTCTGGTTCAATCTTTAATCAAATACTGGGTGGAACGCCACAGATGCATTCTAAGGTAGTTTCTTTCTTTCTTTCTTTTTCTTTTTTTGATAAATTATTAACTTTAAATACCTCACCCTCACTCTCGTTTGCTCAATGTTATCCTCCGCTTCCCTGAGAAATATCTGTGGTGCCAGATAGATTAAATAACTCGTTTTTTGCCACATGTTCTAGTCTATGAGGTCTTTGTCACACGCCCACAGTTCTATCTGTTCTATTTTGCCTTGCTCAGGAAGCACGTCACTGTCCCAGTTTAACCTTGAAAAATACGGAATTAGGCTATTAATTCACTACAAACGTAACCTAATAAGATATTGTTTGATTCCTTATACGGTATATATGACCTACGGCATAGGCGTAGACAACACTTTTTGATATACTTACACTATTTTACAGTTACAAGAGCTAATTTGATATATCAACAATTAACGTACCAACGAGCTCTTGTAACTGCCAAATATACGAAATTTTAGAAAGTGTTTTCTCTAAAAGTTGTTTAAAATTTCGTGTATGTTTCAATGAAAACAAAATCAACCCTTGTTTTCATTTTAAAGTTTGATGTTGCTCCCCTTGTATAGTAAATCCTGAGACTCCCCTATTTCTACAGTAGAAGCATTATTATGTGATTCCTCACATGCACTTTGGGATGAACATTTGTGTTTGAAAGATCTATGTGCACTAAGAGCTGCGCTATGGCCCTGTTAGGTCAACTACCACCAGAAACGTGAAATTTTGAATTTTTTTCGAACCACCCGGTCCTAGGGGGCCCAGGAAAGTCCTACCGACCAATTTTTTTTTTCTGTGTCTTACTCACAGAAAACACTGTTTGTGTCTGTGTCAAAGAGCTTTCAAATGAAAGATCAAACATCAACATTGGGCTTATAGTTCGCTAGATACAAAATTAGCTGTATATATTTGAGTGCTGCTAATAGACTCGTTTGTGAGCGTCACTCGAAGAACTGCCGTTCTTCATGATTCAGGTGTCTGTCCATTTTATGAGAATCAATATATAGGCCTTACGCATTTCTATGTTAAGAATTATTTGCTAACATTTACATAAAAAATTACGTTCTGTTTAATTAAGACGTTATAATAATAATTATTATTATTATTATAGCATAAAATTTTGTTAAAGAAACTTATGTCTTTTGGGTTTTCACCTAAATTTATCTCCTGGTTTGATTCTTACCTAGCTGACAGAAAGTTCCGAGTAAAATATAAAGGCTGTGCATCATCGATTTTTCCGATAACATATGAAGTTCCTCAAGGATCAAATTTGGGACCTTTATTGTTTAGCATATATATTAATGATCTGACAAAATTTACTTCTGGAGTATGCTGATGATATTAGAAAATTTAAACAAATTAACTCTTTAGACGATCATTATGTTTTACAGAACGATTTAAACTTCGCTAGCGAATGGTCTGTTATTAATCAGTTACCACTAAATGTCAACAAAACAGTGGGTATGATTATGACTAGAAAAACGAATCCATCTTTTTATTCATATAAGATTGGCGAGGAAGTTATTGTATTAAGGACAAAGTTAAAGATTTGGGTATTCTCATAAATAAAAAGTTTTACAAAACATATTGAAACTATAACATCCAAAGCCAAAAGGAATTTGAGTCTTATAAAATGGGTTGGAAATTTTTTTAAATAATATAAATGTATGTAAATTGTTGTATTGTGCATTGGTCAGAAGCCATTTGTGCAAGTGTGGTTTGGAACTCTCATCAGAAATATTTAATTAATAAAATGGAGGCAATTCAGAATAATTTCCTGGCATGAGTTAAATGGAAATTTAAATCTTCTTTTGAATTTACTTCTGTAAGCGAAATGAGAACTATGTTGGGAATATTGAATCTGAAAAATCGAAGATTGTTATCTGATGTAATGTTCTTTTCTGATGCTCTTACTTGAAAACAAGGGTTTATTAACACTATAAATATAAAGGTTCCTTTGTATCTTTCAAGGAAAATTGAACTCTTTAGTCCTGTTTACCATTGTAGCTCGCCAGTATAAAGATGTGCTAAACGTGTAAATACATTTTCGCAAATAAATATAAATATATTCAGTGATGATTTTAAAACTTTAAGAAACAAAATTATAAAATATGTAATGGATTTGTTAATTCAAATTTTGTGAACCTTTTATTTTGGTGACAGAAGTTATGGTTTTTTATTAAATCTAACCTTGTCTTTATCTTGAACCTTCTGTATGGTATTTTATTTTTGAATATGTATTATCGATGTGTTTTTCTTGCATGATTTGTGGTTGTTTCCTTTTCTATTGTCTACATGAATTTTATGTATTAATGGCTTGTAATGGGAGACATGTATTGGCCTATATGCTGTATTGTCATTTTTATACGCCCAAATAAATTCAAATCCAAATTCAAATTCATATTCAAATTCAAATTCAAATTCAAATTCAAATTCAAATTCAAATTCAAATTCAAATTCAAAATTTATTATGAACAAAATGTAATTGAGTACATAAACGGAAACTGAATTAGGTCTACATGAAATGTTAATAAATCTAAAAAAATCGAGTAAACATTACTTAGATTTTAACATTTATTTTTCGAATATTTAGATTTGCAGATGCTGTACAGGAAAGCTATGGCTTAGCAGTGATGGTCCATATGCAAATTGCAACAATTTCTCTAAGCCTGCTGGCTTACGAAACAAGTATGGTAAGAATGAAGGAGGCTATATTTATTTATTTTTAATTGACTTCCTAATTCTACGATCTCCAGATACAGTTCAATTTCAGTTAGTTGAAACATACTTATAAGCTTACTGAGTTGGATAATAAATATAACAAATTAAATTTAAAAGATGTAATTTGATTCCCAACGTAGTATTCGTATTGCAATTCCGTGCTGTTTTAAAATTCTAAAATAGCACATATTCTTTAATAGTGTAGAAAATAATATTTTAATATACAAGAATAAGGACAAGAATAAAGCCAACCTACATGGGGTCGGAATTTCTGATGAGTCTTCTCCACAAAGCCCTGTGCTGAAGTACTTCCCCGACAAACCTTTTTCCCTAAGATCCTTCTTAACCTATCCATCCATTTTCTCCTTGGCCTTCCTCTACCTCTGTTGCCCTCTACTTCCATTGCCATCACTCTTCTGACTACATAGTCATTGGTTCTTCTCATTATATGTCCATTCCATTGCAGTCATCTTTCTGGTTACTTTTTGGATATCTATACAAACTTGGTTGTTCCTCTAACTCTCACATTTCTCCCTCTTACTTTTCATGTTATTCCACATATCCAACGTAGCATTCTCATCTCGGTGCTCTTTTCCTGTGCTTTCTTTGTTTGCCGTGTTTCTGTCCCGTACATCAATGCTAGTGTAATCACTGTTTGGTAAACCATCCCTTTATTCTTCGTCGTTGTGTCCGTTGTACTTGTTTCTGGCATAAATCCAAATTGTTCTTCTATTGATGTTTCTTGTCGCAATCTTTCTCCAACATTTCACCCCAAATCTTCATCCTATATGACATTCGTTTGTATCCTTTAAAGTTTCCACAACCTTGTATATCTCCCTTCTCCTTAAATTTGGTACAATAACACTATCCTCTCATTGAATCGGGATTTTTCTTCATACATTTTTTGCATCATCCTTAATTTGGGTGATAGCGTTTCTTTTTTGCTTTTTTTCTCTGTGTTTACCACTCTGTATAGCTTCTTCATTTCACCTCGTCTTTCTGGTTCGTTCTAAAGGTCATTCTAAGCTTGCACTTTTGCTCTATCTACTGCTCTCTTTGCTTCCTTATTAGCCGCTTTGAAGCTTCAATTATACTGTCCTGTCCCTGAAGCTTCTCATCTAATTTTAGCTTTTCTCTTTGTGTTAATACCTTCCAGTATTTCCTCATTCCATCACCACGTTTCTTTTCCTGTAGGAGGTGTTCTTTTCTGAGGTTCTACTCATAGACTTCTTTGCGGCCGTTAGCATGATCATACTGTTTACATTCCACCATTTTTGCACATCCTCTTCTTGCAGATTTATTATTTCCATAACCTCTTCTCTGAAAGACCTTAGTTTCTCATCTTTTAGTCTCCATCATCTAGTTTTGGGATATCCATTTCGTGGCCTCATATTATTTCTACTTACAAATTCCCAATCCACATTCACCACTTTGTGTTGTAGGGCCACGCTTTCATGGTTTATTACCTTGCAGTTCTTCATTTCTTTAAGAATCTGTCTTTGGCACAAGATGAAATCGATTTGATTTTCTTTTCCATTACTCTTGTAAGTTAGAAAATGATCCTTTTCCTTCTGCAAAAATGTATTGCAAATTGCCATATTGAATGCCTTTGCAAAATCTATTCCTTTTTCTCCTTTGTTCCTATCTCCCACACACCAGCAAGGTGAATCCTCTCAATGCTTTCTATGCTTCTGCCTACATGTGAATTCAAGCCACCGCCCACAAATTCTGTTTCCTCTGTGAGTACACTACGAAGTTCATGGTCCAAATGCTCCCACGATTCTACCTTTTTCTCTTCCTCACAGCCAACTTGCAGAACATACGCACACAGTACATTGATCACTTCATCCATCCTGATACTCTGATACTCATCACTCTGTCGCTTCTTCTATTCACATTTACTATACTATCTTTTAAATTTATATTTATCACTAAGCCATTTTGAAGTAAATATGCTACTTCAAGTACGGCATGTATGAAGTAAATATGGTAAGTCCCTATTTTTGTGAAATCTACGTTTTTATACAAGAATAACAATATATATTATTAGACCTAAACCTATATACAAATCAAAGTCTAAACATATTGCTTAGTTCTTCTATTGAGTGTTTATAGGTGTTGAAACAAATTGTTTTATACGGAAATAAAATTATAAATAGTTTTTAATAAGGATTTTTTTTTATCTTGGACTGTTAATGTAGTGCATTTTTAACAAATCTTTGTAAACCGGATTTATACTGTCTATTTCTCTCGCATTGTGGTCAGGTACATTGTAAGTCATGTTACATAATAAATAACCCATGTTACACAGTCTACATCAAGTGATGACTTTTATTTTCTGGATGAAAAAGACTCCCAGTTGTTAAGTGGTTTAAAGTTTTAGTGGATTGATATCATGTAATGGGTAATTGGTAAGTGCTTGGTTGGTTCTTTTAATAAGATATCATTCACAAATTTGACATTTTTTCTTCTACTTTGGTATGGGTATCTACCGTAGAGTTGGATTTGTAATTTTTAGCACATTGACAGATAAACATTTTTTTTTACAGATACTGTGAAGTTCTTTCTACTAACAATATAAGTAAATTAATAATACCATTAATTATTTTATGCTCTATGAAGTACAACACGACATTAAATTAACATATTAACTTGTATATTCTCTGTTTTTTGTTCATGCAAAATGTTTAATTACGGCGCGGCTGTTAATCTTAAACCCACGTTGAAGTTGTAAACACAAATATGTTATTTTAATTTCGTATGTGAAAGAAAAGTCGTATAATAAAATAACAACCAGCTTTAAGTTCTACTAAACTAATACGCCCGTATGAAAAGACAGAGACCTAAGATAGACCAGGGTGTAGGCTTACCTGATGCATTCGAAAATTGATGTTTGATCTAACTTAGACTAACAAGGCTAAACTGCGTCTTTGAAATCGGCCCATAAACGTTCTTTTCTGGAGATACACTCATTTTTGTTAACAAAGGGTTATTACCTATGTCAGATCGTCCAGATTTTATCATAAGATATCCTTTTCTTTCCTTTTTATAGGAGAAAGAATTCAATATGTACTCCTTGAGTATTGTAGGATATCTTATTCACGTCCTTGGTGAGGTTGTCGTTTTCTGCGTCTTTGGAGATAAACTGCTGCAAGAGGTGAGATAAAATAGATTTAGTCTTTTGTTCCTTGCAATGCAATATATCGATATGTAAACCATTAAATGTTAAAGGAATAAACGGAACTACAATAATCAATTGGTATTGATTATTTTACAATTGGCCCAGAACATGTTTGCAATTAATAAAAGCCAACTCTTTTGAATTTATTAAGCTTTTGATGCAATTGAAAGCAATTTTCGAATATTACACAGAACAAATTTCAAACAACATATAGTGCGTTAGGTTAAAATTATTAGTAACTCACTAAAACTATCAAGAATTAATTTTGATAACATTATGTTTTCGTCCTATCCTGTAAGTTCGCTTTTATTATTATACGAGGGCTGCTGGAAAAGTCCCTGCAATCAATATGAAACACAAAAAATTATAATTCTGGAAATTGATTTATTGCTTTTAAAAGTATTCAGCTTTCTGATCGGTACACTTTTGCATACACTCAAACCAATTTTGAAAGTATTCTTTCTACTCGGAGTCTGGTACCTCCGAAATTCTGTTCGGAAGGCGCCAACAGCTGCTTCAGGCGACAAAAATCGCTCACCACGCATCTTCATTTTAGTGTTAGGTGATAAATCGGGAAAGAATGGACAATGAGTCATTGACATTTTTACTGGACAAAGAATGAACCCCTGGCAAACAAATTGTTGTATATCACTCAACATTTATAGTCCTTCGTTCTTCTAAAGTTATGGTTACCACATGTCCGGTATAACCAAACATGGCTTCCCTCGGTTGAATTTCTTTACACCACTTGACACGTGCCCGATTTTGAGTTCTCGGTCAAGTTGTGTGGAATCCAGCAGCTTGAAAGCTTCCGTACGTTCAAGTAACCATGAAAAATCGTACGTATTGCTTTCATGTCAATGTTCTAGGATGTCTGAATCTCACGGTATGTCACATGTCATTCTCTCTTAATCATGTCACGCACAGCATCAACATTACTGACAACAACAGACGTGGATGGACGACCTTAACGAAATTAATCACTGAGAAATGTGCGACCACGCTGTAATTCAGAAAACCAATTGTACACAGTTCTATTAGATGGTGTTCCATCCCAAAAGTTAAATGAAGCCCTCGGTGCATTGTTTTGGTGTTAAACTACATGTGTAATCATAAAAAAATCATTGCCTGAAAGTTTTTACGCGAAATTTCCATTTCTCAAACAAAACTACTTCTTCCAGCTGTTGCAAAAATGAAATGCATGGGCGTAAATAAACAATAAAATATAATTTAAACATAGAAAGGTCTATTCTTCTAAACTTTATAATAGCGGAACACTAGCACCACTGTTGGTAGTTTTTGCAGAAACTTTTCTGGCAGCCCTCGTATTTTAGAGGAATAATTAAAATGTATAATATTTATTATATGATAGGTTGTTTGCATGAAAGAATTACTATTATTCCGAAAGAATCCGATTACATTCAGTCTATACTATGACGTTGAAAATGTCTATTGTGGAACGATGTACTCGGAAATGTTTTCTCGGATAATTCTAGATTCTTAATCTGGTTATTCCACTCCAATAATTACACTGTTCAAGACTAAAAAAAAAAAAAAAAAACTTTTGTCTTAATTTCAGGTGTCCTGTCTGTATTTCGGTGTACTTAAGACGAAAATTGTCACAAATTTCATGCGTGTATGATAAGAAGTAACATACAGAGTGAGTCAAAAGTTGCGGTTCACAAACCGTCAAGGAAATGAAGCTTACACAAATGTGGAACTGATGTAACGGACTACATTTTGTTGTTGACGATCAATGTGGCTGCCTTCTTCAAATCCACCATATTTGATAGAGGTCATTATTTTCAAATCACAACTGGGTCACGTGACATATCAAATTACACGATAATGTTCCCAGGAAATCATACGCAGTATTACATTTGACTTACGTGTTACGGTGTTGGAGTTATCTCCATTTGCAGTACATATGTTCATTTATCCAGAAATGTCTTAACTCAAACACCGTAATATTAAGGTGAAATCTCGTAGAATGACTTTCTGGGAACATTCTCGTATTGTTTGATACGTCACACGACCTAGTAGCTATTTAAAATAACGTAGGTTTTGGAATAGTGGATACGTTGGTCCTGTACTAAGAAATGTAGACCCTTCTCACCATTCACATTTGTGTATTGCGATACTTTCGTTCCTTATCGGTTTGTGAGAAGCAAGAGTGAACTGGGGGTCCAATCAGATATCAACCAGCAAATTTTCATTGAAGTTAACTCCAACACCGTGAGAGGTAGGACTATTTTGACACCTAAAATGACTTTCTGGCAACATTGTCGTATTACTTGATATGTCACTTCACCCGCTTGCCACTTGATTAAAAAACAAGTGAACTCCAGCCAATATGGCGGATTTCAACATGGCGGCTACGTTATCATCCACTCATTTTATACTATGATGTTTCATTTCCTTGACGGTTTGTGAACTACAAGGATGTACTGTGTCTTTTCACTTACTCTCTCCTTACAAGTATAGCTACCAATTATGACAAAATAGTGGTTGATGGCAATAAACAGTGGTCATTTTTGAACTTGGTGCTACAAAAAAGTTCGTACTCGTTTTCAAAAAATAGTTTTTGTTTACTAGATCGAGTAATAGATATAGTAGCTAGACAAAGCATACCTAGTAACTTTAATAGTACTTTGCTATTAATTTAGTGAATGTTTTCAATATATCTCGTTCCTAAATATGACTGATATTATGTTTATTATTCTTTTTTGCAATGTTAAAGAGAAATCTCGCCAAAAGATCCTCAAATAAATTTCCGATTGATTATCTCGAAATTATATCTGGTGTAGTAAAACTTAATCCATTATTTTTGCATGACATTGAAGGCTTGACTTACCATAGTTACAATGATCCGATTTAGGTCACATATGCGCCGTTTTGTTCGATAACGTGTTGCCATTCCGAAGGTAATATCATGATGCCTCTCTCATAGAAGCCTTGGTCCCTATTGGCAAAAAATTGAGACAGTCGATGTACCTCTCTTGACGCGAATTTTGCACCAGCAAACGTGTTCGCCATGGACAGGAACAGATGGTAATCACTTGGTGCCAGGTCCGGACTATAAGGTGGATGCATAAGAACCTCCCAACCAAGCTCCCGGAACTTCTGGCGAGTCACTATCGATGTGTGTGGCCTGGCGATGTCCTGGTGGAACACAATGCCTCTCCTATTGACCAAAGCTGGGCACTTCTGGGCGATTGCTGCCTTCAGACGGTCCAATTGTTGACAGTATAGTTCCGAGTTAAGGGTTTGGCCATAGGGGAGCAGCTCATAGTAGATAATTCCCTTCCAATCCCACCAAACACACAGCAAAACCT
>JAGDQP010011642.1:27633-52448 GCA_022664845.1 Lepisma saccharinum
AGCCGCCTGGCTTGCGTTTTCGCCTTTATCGAAGAAAAACTGTAAAATATAGCGTATTTTCTCTTTGCTAGTGTCCATTTTGACGCGCGCTCACACAACACCGAGTCAACTCATCACAACTATCTGAACAGTGTTTGTAGTACGCAATCTCATCGTTTGAAGGCCATCTCGTTGAACCCGATCGGACTTATACAACGCGAGATACAGATCACTGAAGCCATCTATTGGCAAAATAATGGATTACTTTTTACTACACCAGATATGTTCTTGTTTCAAAGAAAAAAAATAATAATTTCGATTAAAAAAAAACTTTTCTTATTCTTTATTTTACAGAGCTTTTCCATGTTAAGAGTTGTATACGACAGTTCGTGGTATCATACATCAAGAAACTTCCGCATCTTTATTAGTCTTGTTTGTCAGCAATGTCAAAGACCTTTGGTAGTGACTGGGCACATGTTTTTCACCCTTTCGCACGAATTTCTAGCTTCGGTAAGAAAGTGTACATAGGTTTTTAAATTAAAATAACAAACTACAATTAAAACTAAAATAACAAAATGAAAATAACTAATCCAGCTAGAAAATGATGTGAGCCTGCTACCACATTTTAACATGAACATTCATCGTTTTGCTGTGATTTTGGAGAGTTCGAAATTTCTAAAGACTATGCAAGACGTTTCCAGATAACAAAAAAGTAGAGAATGAAATTTAATCAATTCATTCTTGTCCTTCAAAGAGGTTTAAATACTTAGAGAATTTTCAATTGAATATTTGGAAATCACGTTTTATTTAAATCTTATAAAATGTGTATAGTATAGAATAATTTTCATATATTAAACCGAAGTTTCAGTAGACGGCGGAAAAAATGTAAATACCATTACTTAAATACGCTGCAAACTTTATACGATAATCGATTTTCCTGATAATTTTCTTTTGACTCTTATTATAGTACAGTCGAATTGCTTTCCTTGTAGTCCAACGAATAGTGCTAAAATATTAAATTCAATTGGACAAGAGCTGAATTAGATTCCCTCTGTACTCTTAAAAGGATTTGTAAAATAAATTTTGTATTATAATTAAGTTGATCTAATTTGAATTTTGAGTCTGTAACCTCGTCCAGTACTTCTGATTCAAACTTATGCTTTCACATATGTACTAAATTAATTATCCTTGTTTCCACTATAATATTTTGTGGATAATAATAATATTTCCAAACTGTTTTAAATCACAATCAAGTCTATTCTTACGTAGAAGAGCCAGACTTAGTTTCTTCTGCATGAAAACGTCTAAGCGAAATAATATGTCTGAGGTTGGTCCATCATCATGAACCATATATTATACAAGGTTGATAGCCATGAAACTTCAGACACCCTTTTATGCTTGAAGGTAATGATTTTCGACAAAAATACAATTGAAATTAACCTGTTTGATATAGATAGGGGATCCAGTAATATGCCCGCAAGAAAATTGGTTTCAGCAAAGAAGTATATGTAGCATGCGCAAGAAGCTTTTTTGAAAATAAAACCTCGGTATATATCTGCCAGCATTTAAAATGTAATTGATGACTGTCACTTCTCATAATGCGAATGTACAATAAAATTTTATGGAGCATACACTGGCCTATATTACCCAGATTAGTAGGGGTAATATGAAGAGCATTTTGGAATATATTGTCCGATGATCCAATATTATAGAAATTTGGTCATACAAATCCAACATGGCGTCTCTGCGTTACTTTTCTCCTTCATAATTTCATTGTATATTCAAATAACGAAATTTTATAAGTTATAAATAATATTCAACTTATTTTAATTATAACAGTCTTGGCTTCAATTGATACTTCCAGCAACCACAATTAGAACCTGTCATTTGAAGATAAAACACACGAGTGAAAGAACATTCCTGATTTCATAAATTGGTTTTAGGATATGGACACTTTACATAAATATTTAACATTTTTATAAAAAAAATAATGAAAATTGCAAAATCGTGGAAATGGTGCTAAACGTAAGCATAGAGAATTGGTCAAATTAGAAGGGCACTAAGACAAAATAGCTTACGTAGTAATTAAATGTTACTTCGGAACGATTTACACGTTTTGCTTAAGTATCAATTTCTACAGCGAACAAAGTTTTAACGGGATGCATCTACCTATACAAATTTAACCCTTAAAAAAGAAGGATAGAAAAAAATAAAACATTTTGTTATTTTTCGGAAAGAAATTTTTTTAACACAGAGAAAAGACAAGGAAAGCTGGAATCAGAGCAAAGTAACACAAATGCTTGAGTGTAAAATTGACGAAGAGTCAGACTCCTTTGTAGAATTGACATGAAGCTTATCTATATTGTAGGCCATAGTAGGACCTATGCTTTGTAGGGAACATTAACAACTAGTGTTTTCCTTTATGGCAATTTCTTTTAACTTTACCATAATAAAAAAAAAACGAGTAGTGCATGTGCGGAGGTGTTGTCAGATTCCTGTCTCAATATTTCCCTCAAAATACTTTAAAAAATTAGCGATTCTTGTAAAAATTTCACAGTTGCTAAACTTAATTTCACAATTACTGAACGTTATAATATAAAAGTGCTAAAATTATTTAAAAAATTCCGGATTTTATGTCTTTTTACTTTCATGTGGCCCAGGGTTTCCCGTTTCCCGAGAAAATTTCCCTTCACCTAACAACACTGACGTGCGAAAATCTGCTTTGTGCTAAGATGAGTGAATATTGTTGAATTTTGCGTCATACCTAACAAACTATGCTAACTGTTATAACAGTTAAAATAACGCTACGATAAGGATAGCAACAATGATTCTTAAATATGCGATTTTAACATATTTCGCAATTAATGCAAACTTACTCTGTCTCCTAAAATTTCTGTAATCTCATTATATTTGCCAATGTTCAAGTATTTTTTTCATATTACATATTGTCTTTTCCCACAAATAACTTGACATTAAATTAATAATTTAATGATGAGTAAACTTGAGAGTAAACATAATTGCTATTATTCTATATTTTATTATTGTTATATTATTTCATATTCTACAAATAATAATTTAGATAAATCTAACGATCTAAACTTTTTATTCTTACAGCTCTTAAGCGTAGTCATAACTTACTATCTATTTCTGATTCAACTCGCCTGAAGATGTAGACACAAATACGCCATGTTGGAAGAAATTTTAGACACGAAGAAATTTTATTTATTTCTCTTCAGGAAAATAAAGCAATTGCTGATAAATTAGATTGAATTATAACATGTTTCCTTATATAATGTAAATTTATTGGAGACACTTAATAAAATGTAATTTACCTACAACAGTGTTTTTATTGAATACTATATCAGTACAAGGACCCCTTCGGGGTAAAGGGAAGAGAGACGCAAGAATTCAACTCACAAAAGAGGTGATATCCATTTTGCGAGTGGCTTTCTTTGTGTCACTATGGCAAAATTGTTTCTTTTGTAATAATATTAAGAGACTTAGTATCCTCCCTTCCTCCATAGTGACCCAAAGAAAGTCTCTTGCAAACTGTATATCACTTTCTTTGTGAGTAGAATTCTTGCGTCCCTCTTCCCATTACCCCAAATGGGTTCTTGTACTGATATCACTTATTTTGTAAGGCTGCATATTAAAACAAAAGTTCATATCCTTCATACAAAAGGTCGATTTTGAACCATAGTAGGCTTCGTATCTCGAAAACGGTAACTCCTATAAATAATAAGCATCAATTTGCCTCTTCGAGGCCCGCAATTGACCCTAAAAGCCCCCGGTACCAACCATTTTTTTTTGCTAAAGTAAAAAAGAGAGAGAGAATGACGGAGGCCCTTTTCTATCATTTGTGAAAATTCTGTGATTGGGCTAAAAAAAAGTCATATTTTTTGAAGACCTTGACCGATTTTGACGTGCGATACACTGTTTCAAAGGTATTGAAGTGTAGATTACGATTTCAGAAATTTCGGCCGCCAATATGGTCTGGGGTTAGTGCTATCACCAGAAATGTGAAATTATTATTCTTTCAACCGCTTTAGGGGGTCCCAGGGAGTTCCTACCGACCGGATTTTTTTTCTGTATCTAAGTATGGAAATGCAAGTATGGAGCTTTCAAATGCAAGTTCAGGCATCAAAATCGGGTTTATAGTTCGCTAGATCCGAAATTCTGTATATATGTGAGTGCCGCGAACAGACTCGTTTCTTAGCGTCACTCGAAGAACTACCGTTCTTCATGATATTTTGTATGATTAAACTTTTGTTTTCCTCTGTTTATTTATTGTTGACCTAATTCAGTTTTAATTTGTTAATTTCCATAAGTTGCCTCACCTCTCCCTATTTTGAAGAACTGCGTACGTTGGAAAGATTTTTTAGCAATGGGGATGAATGATTTTATTATATAGATTATTATGTTTTCATGCCTAAACAATTTCACTAAATGACGGATTGTAGACCTGAAGCTTCCCTATGGTAACTCCAAAACCACGATGGTAATTAAAATCCTTAATAGTATTTATGCTTTTATAGATATTATACTATTTGTGTCACGAGAGACTTGATCATAAAACTAAGATTAGTTTGCTCAAACTGAACTGGAGTACAGCTATACTTTCATTGATACATTCAGTTATGTTTAGTTCATTGTTTTTATTTTTAATCAAAATGTAATTTCCTGTAGGAAATTCTACTATATTACTATATCGTCAGAACTATCATATTAGGTTAATTACGTGGCAGAATCTGTTTGTATACATCAACATACTAAGCTATTGGCCTCTAAAGTTTCCTTCCTGAGGATTCCATCATACTCTCTGGGTTAGTTGAATTCCAGGACTTCTTGAAAAAAATCATACTTTGCATCTTCCTCTCATATTGACCTTAATACCTGACTATATTACGTATCTGAGGGATGCATATTTTTTCATGCAAAAGGAATTAACATGGGTTGGCTAGCTCCTGTATATGTTTTGGTTTTCCACTGCTATCTACATTACCAGTGATACTTATAGTGTTCGAAGCTCTCCTAGGTTCAATAAATAAATGCCAGCATGGTACCTTGTTTCTTTACACTGAAGACTGCTTGTAATTATACATCACCACTGTGTATAATATTAGAGATAACATCAAATTCATGAGGCACTGTTAGGAAAAACAGCTAACAAATAAGTAAGAGCAATATGTGTTACAAAATTGTCATATCTTCTACATGGGCTCGTTAACGTCCAAGGTTTATACAAAATTTAACAGTTTTTTCTAACATATTTTTCGAGTTACAAAAGATTGCCTTGAACTTTTTCGACAATGTCCCTTGTATCTCTTGGGTTCTAGATTCTTCATTATCTGAAGAAAATTCAACGTAGTGTTGCAAAAATATTGTTCCCAAATATATAATAAAACTTGAAAACTATTCGTTTTTACTTGTTAGTAATGAATTTTTGAAGTGTTTCCAGATATTTGCACCGTTTCTGAATAGCACATTGAGTCCATATGAGGTAAATGCTAAATATGTGAACAAGAAAGCTAGCATTGAATTAATTGGGCTACTAATCTTATTTTCAGTATAGCCTCAACAAACAGAAAGCCAATCACGTGTGGTGCAGCTTGGTCGCTAGTTTGACCTTTTCAATGCCGACTAAAAGTATACAGCTCATACGGTATATAATTAATTACTCACAATGCGTTAACAAAGTTTCAATGAAGCGAAGGTTATAATTAGAAGAAGCAGTATTTCCATGAAACTTTGCTGGATTTTTATGAGTCTGCATATACCATGTTTTTCTGAAATAGATGGTCGAAATCCACAATGTACACATTCAATCATTCATGCTTTCGTCTCAACATAGTCAATGTAACCATATGTAATACAGATTGAAAGCTTACAACAACAGATAGCTATTACAACACACGAAACGTAAATACAGCTCTCCATAGGATATGTTACAATGCTCTGTGCAGTGTTGGTTTACAGCTTGATTTTGCGAAGCATTCTCTAGCATAAGTTCAAACTAGAAGATATGGTGACAGAAACGTAAAGACACCAGCCCCTATTCGATCGTATTGAGTATCTTTACAGTAATCGCACGCGAATCATACTTGGGCATTGTTTGGACATTGGTGAATTCCCCTGAACACTTTCAGAAACCAAACGTGATGCCACAAAAGGTTTTGATGTAAGTGTGGCAGAAAACACCTAACTCAGTGTTGTCCATTACAACTTTCCTCCTGGTTAGCCATTACCACTTTTACGTACTGACGAAATTGCTCTTATCAACATTTGTGTGAAAAAGTACCTGTCGTTTATCAGTAGGACCTACAACCTAAACCTGCCAACGTGCAGACGAGGACTCGATGTGCTGTGGGTGATTTCTTTTATAGACGAAAATATTAGCACTATCTTTCAAGCAGAGAACTGCCAACCAAACACAGTTTAATGAAAATGATGAACTGTCAGAAATGACTATTCGAATTACATTTTTCCAAAGACATACTTGGAATACTGATATGACCACAAAATATGAGCGATCGATAAAGTAATATTTATCATGATAAAACTGAACAGTATCTCACTGGGAGAATCTATTTTAAAAAAGAGGAAAGTTTAAAATAGTGTTCGATAAAATAGATCATACCACAATCATAATTACTAAAACTAGCTGCAATTGCGTATATTTAATATGCTACTCTATTTACTCAAGATTAACTTACATACTGTTCGCAGTTACAAAAACGTTGATAATAATTGAAGCTGCATAGAATAATACTCAATACACAAAAACATATTTAGAACGTCAGAGTTGAATTATATATTTCCAAAACATTTAATCAAAAACAAAAAAAACTAAAGAATTTTAAAATAATAAAAATGAACAAACTTAACAATGCTAATCTTCTAGAATACAGTAAAATAAATATAAGTAACTCAGTATTAAGTATACAACACTAAGAATTCACTCAACATTATGTTGAATATGGCTTACAATATTCACAAAAATATAGACAATATGGAATATACACACAAATTAGTATTCCAACCAAATATCAGAGCTTGTATAACTGGACTCGACTAACCTTAAGTCCATCAACTGCTTAACATAAAACACTATTAAAGCTTTGAATGCAATCTGTGTACATAGTATCCTATGGATGATCACAAAATGATTTATTAGATAGTGGATAATGACTTGATGAGGTCACTTTAATATGTCTAATTTTTGAAGTTTTCAATTGCAAATTATGAAATCTAAATTCTTTGATACTAAGAATTAACACCAAAGCAGAAAATCACAATTAATAGTATACTATTAGCATTGAAGAACACTGCTGTGATTTATTAATTTTCGTCACTGCATGCGTATACCAATGAACACAAATTACTAAATGCTATTCAATACGAAGTACACATTCAATAGAATACTAAGTAAAAAATACTCCAGCACACTTTTCTTTTATTTCACAGGTGAAAACGAAGAAGAAATACTTTATAGATCAACATCTTCCTTATATTCACTGAAAAATGTTTTGTTTAGTACTAGTTAAAGTACCCGTCCGTTGGTGCGGATGAGAAAAATACGTTCACAACACTAATAGTCGTAATACTACTAACTACTACTACTACAGCTACAACAAAACTACTATTACTACTACAGCTTTAACTACAAACACTACTAATATTACTACAAATTGTACTACTACTGCAACTACTACTGTTACTACTTATACTTCTACAATTACTAACACAACAAGTACTTTACAACATTAAATAATTAATAATATCATATTTAATCTGCTTTAAACCATTGTTGGTTTACAACAATCAAAATTTGAATTTTAAAATCTAAACTATTTGTGCTTTAGCATATCTGCTTGGCTCAACAATCTCTACTGATGCTCTTCGTAGTCTATTGCTTGAGAAGATATCTAAGCTCGAATTTTTCTTTCCTTGTCTCTCTTTAATTTCAGTACATTCAGCATTTTATCTACTTCGTGCTTCTTTTTCCATCCCCCGTTTAATGTACTTTTTACCTTGTTCTTCTTGGCGGGAAGATACATTGTTACAGAAATATGATTGTGTTCTACAGGCTGTCTTCGAATCAATCCTCAACTGCTCTCTGAGTATTATATTAATGCCTGGCTTCAGGCCAATTTGACCGTTCATTCGGGTGGACTTGGTATTTGTCGGGCCATGGATTTGGCGATTCCGTCTTTCTTAGCGTCTTTTTATGGCTCTCGATCTCTTATTGAGTCTATCCTTCCTCCGTGTCTGACGCGGCTATTTATGTTTGTAAAGCTCAATGGTCTTGTTTAACCGGCAAGGATTTTCCTTCTTTAGACTTCAGTAGTTCTCATGCCATTTGGGATGATCCAATTATTCAACGCAGCCGATCATTTCTTCTACAATTCCCCAGTTGTCTTGAGGATAAAGCCAGACTTCTTGCTGCATTTTAACTAGATTCTGGTATTTCAGCTGAAGTACCTTCAGGGCATGAACCATCTGGATGTAGTCGTTCCAATAGTAAGAGACCTGACGGTATGACTCTAGTGCCTTGGAAAAGAGGAAGATCCTTATTATGGAATTTTACTTGTGTTGATACGTTTGCTCTCTCGAATCTTTCTCATTCATCTTTGCAAGCTGGTGGTGCTGCAAAGATGTCGAAAAAATATAAAATACAGTATCCTGTTAGATAAATTCATCTTCATTGCCATTGCAATCGATTCAAGTGGTACTTGAAGCACCGAGGGCTTCAATTTCATCCAGGAAGTTGGACGACGCTTTGGGTTTGTTTCCGGCAATGCTCTTGACACTGCTTTCCTATTGCAGCGTTTTAGTATCTCCGTTCAGCGTGGTTATGTTTCTTCAGTTTTTGGAATGCTTCCTCCGGGGAAGGAATGGGATATTTTTCTTCTTTAAATGCTGTTTCCCTTATTATTCTTTGTGTTTTTATTTCTATTTATTTTTGGTTGTTCCTTAATGCTTTGTTGATTTTATAGATAATTCTATGATGCGTTTATTGTTATCTTGTATGTAATAATCTGTAATGGTTATCAAAATGTAATAAATTAATTAATTTTAATTAATTTATAAAAATAATATTTATTTGTGACTTCAATATTGAAACAATGTATCAATTGCATTGTTTTAAACAATGAAACGATGATTTTATTAATTATTTGTATATCGCGACACAGTCACTTCTAAAAGCTCCGGCGTCTGGATCCAAGAAACACGTTTGTAAAATATGGTTGAAATCAATGCATGAATGTAGATTTAAATCGTGTTCAAACAAGTGAATATATAATTAAGGAGGGAATAATATATTATAGTAAATCAATGGATTGGATGAAATATTTACAGGGGTATGTATATTACATTAAACTTAACAACATTTGTAAATTGCGTAAAGTCCAGATATGCCTAAAGCATCAAAATACATCCAATCAATACAAGAAAATGTGATTCCGTTCAGAAATGATAAAGGAATTCAAATTAAATTAAATTTAATGAAATAATTTTTTTAAGCATCCTGTTGCTTTAAATATATCAATGTGCACAATATCACATTGATTATACTATACAATTTGCACAAGATTAATAAAAAATATAAAATAAATCTATAGATATATATACCCTGGTTTGAATTCATATCCTCCATACAACTCTTACCTGGCACCAGGATTTTTGAAAATAACTTTATAAACCAAAATAAACGCAATACGTTTAATTTTGGCAAGTTTTAAAAGTTAAAAGAGGTTAATGAAAATGATTGCCCGCAAATATTTAGTTACAGGTGCCGCAATCAATAATTAACGTTTAAACACTACAAGTATTGGAAAATACACTGTCTTGTGGCAGCAATAAAATACAATCATCACAAAGAACGGTAGTTCTTCGAGTGACGCTAAGCAACGAGACCGTTAGCGGCACTTACATATATACAGCTAATTTCGGGTCTAGCAAATTATAAGCCCGATTTTGATGCCTGAACTTACATTTGAAAGCTCCTTGCCATACTAAGACAGAAAAAAAATGGAGCGGTAGGACCTTCCTAGGACCCCTTAGGGCGGTTTGAAAAAAAATCAGAATTTCACATTTCAAATTTTTTTACCACAGACCATATAGGTGACGAAGCTTACGGAATCGTAATTTACGCTTCAATAGCTTTCAAACGGTGTATCACACGTCAAAATCGGTGAAGGGCTTCAAGAGTTATGACTTTTCTAACCCAATCACAGATTTTTCACAAATGATAGAAAGGCCCTTTGTCATTCTGTTTGTCTTTTTGCTTTAGCCCAAAGTGGTTGGTACCGAGGGTTTTTGGGCTCAATTTCGTTCCCCAACAAGTTGGCTTAAATCGAAGCTTATTTTGTTGATAGGAGTTACCGTTTTCGAGATACAGCTCAAAATCGCAATCTGGATGAAGACTATGCACTTGTCTATAATAGGCATCCTTACAAAATAAGTGATATCAGTATAAAAACCCCTTCGGGGTAAAGACAAGAGTGACGCGAGAATTCTACTCACAAAAGAAGTGATATCCATTTTGCGAGTTACTTTCTTTGTGTCACTATGGCGGAAGGATACTAAATGGCATAATTGTATTACAAAGGAAACACGTATGTCTCGAAGGGTTTTTTATACTGATTTACTATACAACGACTACAGTAAGAAATAAAGCTTCAGAAAACCAAAAAGACACGATCCACGATCGGTAATAAACAGACTCAATGTTACATTGCTTCAAGCACAAATAATACAAAAATGAAAAATAGTACTCACGATGGTGATATTGTCCCACAAAATAGGACATTCGGAGATAAAAAATGTTTTCCTTATAAGTCTGAAAGATATCTTCTTTCGTTCCCAAATGAAATACAGCATCTACATCAAAGTACAGTTTACCAAATTAATTACGTCGAGCGTTGTAGCTGAAAATCCGCATATATTTCTTTTCCCAACGAATAAAACTTACTTGAATCGATCACTCCAAGCTTGTCATACATATTTACAGTTCACAGCTTTTTGCGGTAGAAAATTTTCAATACTTCCGACGTAACCTAAGTATTAAAGGTGTACGATCACCCCAACCATGAAATGTTGCCCTAAAATCTGTTAAGTCAAAAGGTACGAATTGACAAAAAAATGATTTGAAATGCACAATAGTAATGCTAATACATGTAGATCTGAAACTACCAACGTAAGTTCCATATCTTCATTACATATATAGATATAACTTAGCCGATTAGACAAAAAGACAGAGATTCTGCTGAATAAGTACATGCTATAAACTCAATTTCCTCATAAGGGCAAGACAAAATTTCTGCGTTTTCTTGAACGGTCAACTTCACGAGGAGAAGGTCATATGCGATCGTTCAATATGAAATTCTCGCGCGTAGACTTCTTATACAAGTACCAAACAATCACCTGGTCACATTTGAAGTGTGTGAAATCCTCAGATCGTCTCGTTCTGCTGTCTCGCGCTATCGTCTGACTATTGAGAGTGCTTACCATATGTTCCAGAAGGTAGATTGCAGTTCTGTGTCGGGCTCTATGATAAACATACTTTTCGTAGGATGTCCGGATAATTATGATTACATAGAACAATTTGCAAAGCTTTTTAAAATGCGATTTCAATTGGTGTTTCTTGTAAAAACAATTCTTACTACTAACATGTCTTCTCACTCGGTATGAGAGGTTATATGAAAAGCTTCCTTACTATGAAAAAAATGACATGTTCTTGGGCTCCATTACAAGAGGCCTAGGATCTCTAATAAAAGAATTCATTATATTTATCTGTTTCTGCTGTCGTTTTTCTTTGTTATCCCTAACACTACACGTTCCTCAAAGTGTTCTCGAATGTTCACAATATGTGACACAAATTTCGATTGTACTTCGTATTAATCCTCTCTGTTTTTTTATGCATAAATCGCACGTATATTCTAAATGCTGGGAGACATAAAATTGCTAATTTCTGCATACTAATAGTCAAGTACTCTTATACCGACAATAGAGACAAATAATAAACAAATTGAAATCAAAAATAATATTATTAAAACTATGGAATACCGGGGAATGGTAATCCTAAATATAGGATACAATGAGAAGAAATCATTGCAAGAACTGGAAGATGAGACTCTCTTCATAGAGTTCTACCAAAATGACACAAAATAAGTTTAAAAGATAAACAAATATCGTGTTTTGAAAACCAGCTTATAGATGATGGTACGGTTAAATACAAATACAGAGAAAGCAAGATTAATCAACTGTGCAACACTGCCGAGGAATTTGCCTGTTACTAAATATTGACAAGCAAGCACGACTACAAACAGGTCAATAACGTGGGACACCATAGTTTCGGAATGCAACAATCCAACACAATATTGGCACAAATACTTAACGTACTTTCTCACTAAATTGCTACGTACGCTCGAGTAATGACTAAAGGACATTGCAGATTTTCTGTAGATATTGACATGAGTTAAACCAACTAAAACTAAAAGCATATTCCATATTACAGATTAAAAAACACTTATTTATAAGCACAGTTTCTTATCTAGATCAGTTCGTAGAGGGTTGGGCATGGATTCGCAAGGTCCTGGGTTTGATACCAGCAACCTATTATATAAGAATGCACTAGGACTGAGTTTACGCTTCAGTCGACCAAAAACAAGAATATTTTCCTAAAAGAAAGAGACATATATTACAAATCAATCACAAGACCTGAAATTTTGTATGAAAACTCGGCACACCCAAGTACCGTAAGTACTCAGTGATCAAAGTCAGGGGTTAGTTGATTCAGGTCTTTCGCATTCCTCTGTAGTCGGCATCAGCTAAGATTTTAAGTTTTCGGAAGTTTGAAAATAATTATAGACAATAAACGAAACTGGGGAAACAATGAGAGAAAATGGAGAAGCCTTTACAGCTAGAAGCTACAAGAAGAAATGGTACAAATAGTAATAAAATAGTTTCGAAATTGGTAAGTAAGAAGACCAAAAGAACAGAAGGTGGAAACAGACTTATCTTTACAGTAAACTACAAACCGAACTATGAAAGAAACCACAACTGGTAAACCTTATGGAAAGCAGTTTAAAATTAATAAAGAGGACTCCACGAGGCATGCAAATGACCGAAAAATTTGAAACAACTCTCAACACTATTAAATTTCATACAAAACAACTTATCTACATCGAGGATTCTAAAACGAGAGGAATTCGATTGGTTTGAACTGGATAAACAACATGCTAGAACACATGAACTGAAGAGATAATTAGAACTCGGACAAACACACGAATCGGTAGTTTTAAACAAAAAAAGCCAATATAAAACAAAAATCAACTGAATAATAGAGGAATAGAGTTAAGAGGAACTGATACTCCACCATAAAAAGAAACCAGAGAGAATTGAAACGAAAAGTCATGGTCCCGAAGAAGAGAAAGCACAAAACCATAATTATCGTACTAAAGTATAATATCCATTGAGCTGGGATAGAAGCATCAGGGTTACTATTAAATAGGAATAATTCTGTCCGACATAAAAGAGCAACAATTGAAGGCCACATAAAAAGAATGTGCTTGGACCATTTTCTTGATTTTACAAGAGAGCCTTTTAAAAGTCCGGCATCCGCATTACGCATGCTTGAACATAAAATAAATATTTGTTTGTAATAGACGTACTATGGATATTGTCTTCATGCATGCTAGTTTGTTTGTAAGGCCCCTCAAAGAGCAAACAGATATGTCACTCTTATTTCAAGTTTGTAATAAATGGACAAAGTACATTCTTGTCCTGTGGCCTACAATTAGAATAGATAAACTCTAAAACTAGATCAGGAAATCAAAAATGAAGTTAACATTAGAACAGAGAATCGCTAACTCTCACAGGAATTCACAAAGGAAAGGTCGAAATCCACTTGGCGATAGGTTTATGCATAAGGGACATATGAACATACATAATAAAGTCTATTGTTCTGGAGAAACCGTATATAGAAACAGGATACATACAGTGGACGTTGATCTCTACACTCGTCATAGAAACAACACACATTGTAATGCTTCACTTTTCCAGTAGGATTCGTAGTGTAGTGTGAGGAGTCTCTATTTACCTAAGTAGCTGCACTACACTCAGGTAGAAATCACCACCCCAAAGATTCTACAAGAATAGTATATCGAAGGGCGCGAAAGTGTTCCAATATTTTACAGAAAATAACTTGGAACAATAATCGTAAATAAGACAAAGAGTTAAAACTAAAATGTTGTGCCAAAATATTAAAACAATCATAAAATTATGTTTATCCTTAAAATTAAGAAGTTGTAAGATTAAAGGTTACTAAGTATTCAGTGAAGATCTAACATGTTGTTTTATTTCTCACTTGCGATGAAACATTAAAAATATTACCATCAGTATTACCCATATACAACAATAGTGTTCTATAAATTTATACTTGGTTGCACCCCTAAAAAGAAACATATATGGGTAATGTAAATTGAAAGAAAAAATTGAGAGAATAATTTCTGAATTGAAATAATTTCAGTAGAGAAAGTTAAGTTTCCTTTGTATACCTTGAGAAACTGTTCATATATTTGAACATAAAAACAATGGAATCAAAAATACTCTTTCAAAATACCTTAAATTCACAGTAAGGAAACAGTTATCTAAGTTCAACTATCATAATACGAACTACATGTAATATTCGTAAAGTAATAGCAGATCACCGTATAGCAAATCACCGTAAAGTAATACAAGCAAAATAATATATTGTTACTCTTATTCTTTGTTTCCAAACAGATTATAGTAATTGAATGTAGCAACAGATTATAATATAATAACAACCTCCACAAACAAAATAAATTAATAACCAAGGGAAAGATCTATGGTTGAACAACATAAAATAATAGTCCTTATATAAATGAGAGATAATTAAACTTTGCTGTTAGAGTATTTAAGAAAAATGTTAAATGTTTAACAGTTCGTATTATGGAGTAAATTAACAATTCATTCAATAATATATATTAGCTTACTCGAACTATTATGTATAATACTAAAACTCAATTATATTACATTTATAATGGAAACAGTATTAATGATTTATTCAAAATATCAATATTCAAATGCTTATAACAAAACCAGGATGAGATGTACTCCAATAAAGACTTACTAGATTAAAATTGACTCATGTGACAAATTACTTGAGGGTTGTGGCAGAATTGTATCCTATTTTCAATATCGTTAGATTGAATTGTAAAATTTAGAACTTGTGGTAATATCAAATAACTTTTAGAACTTTACAATTTTTTTTTATACCCATAAAATTGACACACAGTATTGACATAGAACAAAACTATTGAACACCATGCGGAATATATATTGTGAATAAGAATATTACATAAATATCATTCGGGAAAAACAATAAAAAAATATACAAACTCTTTTCTACTGAGACTAAACAATAACATATACATTGTTCCAAGCTTTATACCTTAATGCCACAACCTTCCATTCAAAATGCTGGAGGACGATAGTCAGTAGTCGTATAGGGGAATGATGTTGGATAAGTATACTTACTAAGTCGCAATGTTCTCTACAAAACTAATTGGAAAAATGAAATAATTTTCCTTCAAAATTATAAAATATTTAATATTGTTTGAAATATACTAGTAAGCCTTGAGACTATTAAAAAATCCCTGAAAATGCTGAAAAACCTGATTGTAACTTAGAAAGCCTACGTTTTTTTGAACACCCTATTGTATGAATTCCATTTTCAAATATTATGTCTCTTAATATGTTTCTAGTGGACAAGAAAATGTGTTCATTTTTTAAATAAATAAATTTACAGGTATATCCTCTACATTTCATTTATTACTAAATTAATAAAGACATACCTTTGGTGTGCTCTCGTATTACCTGGACATGGATCGATGTATCCTCTAATCAAAATTGTCTAACTCCTAGACACACAAAATATACAATACTTTTGCTAAAATTGCAAATAATATGCAGGAAGTTGATATTTTTATGCTTTTGAGTGATTAATAAAATTTATATTCCATGAAAATGGCCCAATAAAGCTTATTTGTCAATTTATTAGCGCTTCGTATAGACAGATGCAAGCTAAACTCTTATTTCCAAATACAATAGAAGAATTCAAACTTTACAATTTCTATGAAAAAAAAAAATCAAAAATAATAATTCAGTAGGCTAGAATCAATACGGGATATTCACATATAAAACCAGTTCATCCCTAAACAAACAAATTCTGCTTCAAAATTCAGTGCAAAGTTGGTGGTGAGTGTGAAAAGTCACATGTTCCACGGGATCAGGAGAGTTTTGATTATGAGTTTGTGTCAGTAAATAGCATTACCGTAGCATAGCCACCATGTTTCTTGTTTGTGTGGAAGGGGGAAGTTGCTGAATTCAGTTTAGAGTTGTTTCCTTGCTAATGTGAGGAGCGGAGAGTAACTGAATGACAGTTATCTAAGTGTAAGCTATTGACAAGGACCCCCCTGTCAGAAAGTTCACAAGAAGAGAACCAGTATACCGAATGAATACAAGAATGTATAAATCTATACTGGAAGCTAAGATTTGTGTGTGAACATAAATCCTGAACTAGTAGCACCGGAAAACAACCTATCCGAGCAAAGGTTGAAGGATGTGGAGAATATGCTAGCAGCCCATTTTGGAGTAGATTGGAAGCAAGAGCCAGATCTACGGTTTTACGTGAAACTCTGATTCAATCCAGAAGCATTAATCCAAGGCGCTGATGAGTTATGCCAGCCTGTTGAAAAGAGATACCTCCGACGTTTTTTAAATTTTGTGCCCTTTTTCAGTATTACGTGTTTCTTGTGAACACACGTTATAATTTCATTTTATTTTATTCAAAATACATTTTATTTCATTCAGAATAAAGCATAAATGAATGCCGACCCTTCTACTTAATTTCTGACAGTGATTCCCTTACTTTTGTACCTAAAATGTTTGAAGTTAACTCACGTTTAGTATAGAAACTCGCATGTACCCTGTGTCAGAATCAAAACTCACATATTCCAGATTTTAGGCGTGAATACAACTACTACTGCTACTTAATCACACATTTTGAGAGTAAAAATGAGTTTCTGAGCCTCATTTCGGTCAGAACTACCATTCTCCTTCTAAGGAATAGATGAGCAAAACGGTATATTAATTTTTCGCGATTTAAAAAAATAAATAATAACAATTTGGAACTTGTGCGTTTTGATTCTAGCCTACTCAATTCAGTCTCGTAGTAACAAAATTTACAGCAGTACTAATAATATACGTCACAAGTTCAAGGTGAAATAATAGTACAATATGTCGAAGTTGACATAATTAAGATTCAATACAGTGAGAACAAATATTTAGTTTCGTATTTATATTTTTCAAAATAAAGTACATCCTTTTTCTTTAAAAATCCCGAAGAAACAACAAAATTATTTGTCTTGTCCGATAAATGTCAATAAAGTACGGATTCCGGATGATACACTTCTATCTTTTACGGAAAATGAAGGATTTACTTATTCCCTGTGTTTGAGAAAGGAACCGATCCTTCCTAGTAGATTAAATCCAGTTCAATTGCTACCGGTACATAGTAGAAAAGTACCTGTGTTAGTTAAACAATTTTCTGTGTTTCAGGGTGACTACCACTTTTTTGTGTGTTACATCAACACAACACACGGTGTTGATTTCGGTACTAGCAGAATGAAAAATGTTACGGCAACAGCGAGATATGAACATGAGTTGGTCGCTGAGAAGTTCAGCGTTCTATCGTCTGGGATAAATCGCCAGACAGAAAAACACTAGATGCAAACAGTATAGGGATCAATAATATGTTGCTGATCTCCACACACAAACAAAGTTTCTCGCCCGACTTATGTCATTGTTTGATCACTTTTCTGTTTGTCAATTAAGGATCAGGACTCCCATTCCATATTAACGAAAGCAAGTGATCAAGATAATGACAGGCCAACATTTGATGTCTAATCAACACCTTGTGTTGATTTAACACAAAAAGTTATAGTTACGCTGGAACGCCGAAAAGTGTTGAATTAACACAGGTGTCTTTTTTTACTGTGTAGAGTAAACAGGGAATTCCTTCAGCTGACAAACGAACTATAATCATGTATGCTCGGTTTTCCAAAGTCATTTGGTTCAAGTATATATAAACAACAATAATTTTCTTCAAACTAACGATCGCTACAACTGGACTTTCCATAAAACAATCACCACACTTTAAACCACGATTAATTCTGATTGAACTGATATAGGGTAAACATCCCTGGAATGAGCACTGGTCAGCTATTGACACTTGCAAAATTTAAAAACAAAGTAAGGTCTAAAATAATTTGACAAAACTAACATTGTTCCCAACACGTTCCGTATAGTTTCTTTAATAACATCTGCACGTAAAAAAAAGTTTGTTATTTGTCGTGGTCAGGGGGAATTTACGCATCGGGAGAGTAGGCAATTGGTTACGGTAGCAAATTTTCATGGGGCGGAAAATTTTTACATAACAATGTAGGGTAGCGCTGAATTGTAAGGTAGCTCGCGAATAATTTAACTTTGATTGTTGGGAACATTGACTGCAGCTGTCTAAGCTCTTTGACACCCTAAGTTTGCAGTGATGTAACAACAAAGTTACATCTAACTCCTTAAGTAACATGCTATCCTGATTTTTATCCCGTCATGCTCATTGAATTTTGAGGATGAAAGTGGGTTAAGTTAAATTGATAAAAAGTTGCATATTCTAATGTTCAACTTCCAGTAATTTCAAAATGATTACAAATTTCAGAAGCTATAAACTTGGGGTTACCATATTCTAAAACCTAAAAATGCTGACACTGTTCCCCTCACCAATGCATTATATAAATAATAGCTAAGCCATTCCCGTACTTTAATCCTCATTGGTTGAATGGTGTCAAATGGAAGATACTGTTGATTGCAAGTATCTTAACACAAGCGCGTCACAGGTGGACTGATAGCGAGTCAGTCGCCTTAGGAAAGATCATACCATGCGTTATTGTGTGTGTGTATGTGTATGTTATTTCTGATCTTGGTGTTTGCATCAACTATAATGAAAACTAAATGCTGACGGATGGTAACCCTATATGATCCTCTTCTTAATTGGAATTTTATTGATGGCCTTTAGGTAACTAAGACTCAGGCCAGAATAGGGAGGGGAAAGGAATCAAGAAGGCGTCGGCTAAGAACTACGTTGAAAGTACCATCCCGGCATTTACGCCGTGTGACTGAGGAAAATCCTGGGAAATCTTCAGTAAGTATGATCGACCACTGGAATTGACCCACGACCTTCCGAATGGCAAGTCAATGCTCTCCCACTGACTTCGAGCTACGGCAACTTTTCAGGATGAAAGTGGATGGGTACACAGTGTTAAAAAATGTACTTGTATTAGAATTTTGTCATCGTTCAAGTCGTACTGTAACCAAACAACGGTTGCAGTATTTCATACTTCAATGAAGTTTCATTTTGACAATTTCCGAAGTTTAAAATAATCAAGATATATAGTGACAGTTGAAAAATCGATATAGTGAAAACGGAAAGGGAGTAAAAATATGTTGAGCACACCCGTTAAGGTAGCAGATACTTGTAGGGCTAAAATAAAACGATGATTTCTTCCAATAATTTTATCAACTTATGAACCTTAAGATTCATTTATTTTTAATCAGTCTAGTAGAGTCACATTTATATGATCAAATTTTTAAAGATTATCGAGAACTCGTTGAAAGTGTTTTTTTTATTTCAGAGTACAAATTAAAGAAAGAGGTAGCGGCGGGAAATTCTTGTGTGCCTATAGGCTGCAGATTTGTAAATCCACCACTGGTCGTTGTTAAGGTGATAATTTCAGGAAGTCTTCGTTAAGTTACAAATTTAACCTATCATAATCTAAGCAGATAAGCTAAGAAATATACTTTCATTTTTCACTAGTTATGTAATTATTACAGAGTTTTCCTTCTTCAAAAACCACAAGGATGTTTAGAGACCACTTAGCATGCATTATTGTCTAAATTATGAAACTAGTTGTTGTTGCGAGGGGTGGGTGTGTGCTAATAACTGGTATGTCATTTATCCACAGTGGCCATTTATTTGTCATCGGGCAAATAATTAGCAATTTTTAAGAAAATAAAATTTGCAGAGTTCTAACATTAACTAACTAGCTCTATTATCTACGGAACGCATCAGTTCATCGCCGCAGTAACAAACGTTTGCCATTGGTTTCATCTTGTGCAACATCAACCCTATTTTCTCATGAACAACTACTTCTCGAAGATCACTTCTAATATTGTCTTTCCAACGGCGTCTCGCTCTTTCCGCATGGAATTTCCAAACAAAATAGAACATAATCTTTGTCCCCCCCCCTTCATCTGAGCTTCAAGGCGTGTCCATACTATAGTTATAATGTATCAGTTCTAACCCTTAAGACATAAACATACGATCGCTGGTGTTTTCACACAGCACGTTGCTTCATAGGAAGAACCGTTTGGTAGGGGTGCCAACTGGCTCTGTGGTACACATCGTCAGATCTCGAAAACGATTAGTGAACTTAAGTTCCAATCACTAAGCATGATGGGTCCTAACAACTGGTCAGAGGGTGCCAAAAATATATCATTTTGCTACATTGAAGAAAAAAATAGTAAAAAATACATGATCTGCATTTTTATTGTTTGATTACAATTAGTTTCGGGAAGGGTCTAAGAATTTACTATAGCATAATAGTTAGCCATGAACTAAAACATAAAACAGCCATAGATCTTTACTTGAAGTTCAAAACAACAGTGGTCTAAATGTGTCAACAGCTGGTATATTTACCCTATAAATTGATTAGTTTTCATGAAATTTTATGATAAAATCCGTCTTATATAAACCACTTCTATTCTTTTCCCTAATGTTAACGACAGTAGACACTTGCCTCTTACAAGTAAATTGCAGAGGCCTACTCTCCAGTAGCACACAAACGTTGAAAATACGTGGATTAAACGTTAGTACCGAAACATTATGTTAACATCGTAAATGTACCGAAATGTCTACCTGTTCAACGGTTTATACGACGTTGAATAATGGTTGAGAAGAAACGATGAAGAAACGGATTTAGTTGGCCAAAAACAGAGCATGAATGCTGTATATTGGTATATACACATTTAGTTTCATTTTACCCGTTACTATCCTCATGATATATAGTATTAGTTTTCCAACAGTAAATAATAGCAGCAGCTGTTGTGGTGTTCGAACACAGTGCAGCATCCCGGAGGCGTGTCTCCTTGTGAGAGGGGCCGAGCGGTAATTGGGCCACCGGGACTGCAAATTTTCGGACACTCCACTATTGCCCGAAGGTAGAAAGAGAATATTTGACCGGGGGTTAGCAGCCTTGAAGTATAGAGGTGTCTCCACCGAATCCCTCTTCGGACACAGATTCGGGGAAACAGTAACAGGCGGATTACGAGGCTAGTGGCATAATTAAATATTAGTTATTCTCTTTCTTATGGTAGCTTTAATGGCGCAGAAGCTAAGACGGCTTAATCTTCGGAGGTCTTCTTATGAGGCGTCTTTGATGCTGAATATACTTGTAAGATGAACAAAGGCTTAATAGGCAAATTACAATTAGTCGGCTGGCTAAAAGCTAAGAGTAAGCTACTACGTACCAATTAGTAATACTTAAATTGCTTTCTCAGGAACAGGCTTTTGAATTCTATTTTAGAACAGAAAAACGTTATTCAATAGAATAGTTACAAGTTTTATTGGTTAGATGAATTTTATACAAACGAGGAGAGCTTTACAAAGTGTCAGATTACAATATTTGGATGAGCCTGAGGGTATAATGATTGTTTGGAAGGGTTAATGATTTTGATAAGTTACATGGCCAAAAGTTTGTTTTTATAGTGCTGGACTCAATCGACGTACTGACATGTATTCTGGAGAATATACCTTCCAGGATAGAGCAGAAGAATTCCTGATATGAAAAGCTTTTTGATTTTGAAACTATAAACTCTTAGTAGAGAGATATGAGGGTGATACATCCTGGTAGGTAGAAGAGGTCTATTAAATCTTATTCTTCGAAAGTTCTGTTAAGAAAGACTTATAATTTTTGAAACTAGGTGTCAGTACTTAGTTGGAGATAAATAAATTTTCCAAAGGTTGGTCCAAAAGGATAATATGAAGTAGCGGAGATTCTAAGTCTCGTTTACGAAAGTGGGACTTAGATTATGTTCATGGCTTTTGAAGATATTGGTAAAGTTTAAGAGAAGAGAAGCATTTTGATGGGAAAATGCTTGGGGTCTCGCCGATTACTACATCTCGGAAACGGTGCGGTTCCAGCGCGGGATGCTGAAGGAACCGAGGTCCCAGCGCTAAGCCTGAAGGGACCTGGGGGGAACTGATCCCAGCGCTAAGGGCAGAAGGGATCAGTCCGCAGACAATTTCTGGCTACCAGCACTGCTCTTTTATAGGAATTAGTTGGTAGGCCAGACGTTGGAGAGGAAAGGGGGTGATTAGGGAAGGCTCGCCAATTAGTTCTATAGCTCCCTCTGGTGAGCAATTCCAGAATTACAATTTGTATCTTAAAACTACTTTTGTTTCTTACCTCACATTCAAAAAACATAGATTGCATTGTTATTGTATTTAAAAACAACTATTATAACACATGTTTTAGTTTATTATTGCGTTGTAGGTTGGTCCTTCCCAATTCAGCAGATGGTTCAGATCGTATTCTATATTCTCCTCTGTGTATACTTCGAAAAGATATGAGAAGAAAGGGAGAAATAGAAATATAAGACGTAAGGGTTGTCTGACATCATACTCCATCTTAAAAAGGGGCGGAAGGTAGAAAGCGAGTCTTCTTTAGCGGCTGCGAAACTACAGGGTTTCTCTCATCGAAGGGGAAAGTATTCTGCTGGAAGAGGTGAGAGAGAGAGAGAGAGAAAGAGAGAAAGATACGAATATCTAGCTTTCCGCTGCCAATGCTATAGCATGAAGCTCTGCGAGAATCCTACGTTTGAAGCATGTTTTGTTTATTTTGAGAGAATGATTGTAAGAAGTTAATTAAGAAATGCAGAAAATTACGAAAAAAGAATATGGCGAAAAGGTGGTTTTCGCCATTTACTACAACAGGAACGTTCTGCACTTCTCGTTGGTTCATCGTTGTCATATCCCCTCATCCATGGATCCACGTTGCGAGTTCGCTGCTCTTTTACGGTATCTGTATTAACAGACAGTCTAGAATGCAGTTCTACGCGTTGTTCACCATCATGTACGAATAAAAATAAAGAATACGTTCCTTCTTTCTTTCTTATGATCAAGTTTTCTTTCTTAACACTTTGATCATCGCTGCACTATTAAATTTGTATTTATCAATAAGTGTAATATGTCGCCTTAGAAAACGCATCTAAAGAGAAATCTATGCCATAGATTAACGCCCTATTAACAAAATTAAATGTTTGTTGAAATATAGTTTAACATTCAATGTTTTCAACCTGCAAATAAGATCACGAAAATTGTATTTAATTTCATTGTATTTGCTTTTAATTATCAATTTTACGCAATTAAATTAGAAATATAAGTGTGAAACGAAATCTAGGACATAGTAAGAATGATAGCTGAAAGTACGTCGTATCAATGAAACTCTATCTTCGTTAAAATGTGGTTCAATCGTTGTTTAATATGCACATGAGAACATAAAACTTAGTTTGTGTCATTCAAATAGTTGTTAATTATCTTTACATAACATTAGTAAGAAACACATTAAACAAAATCTATACCATAATTGAAAATTACATATTGAGTACACGTTGTATTAACGCCTTATCAACGCAATGACGTTTTTGTTGAAATATGGTTTAAAACTAGGTTGTGTCTAGAGTAACGACGGTTTTCCGTCGTTGCTTCAAGTTTTTAACATCAAGGGTTAATTTACTAGAGCAACGACGCAAATCTCCACTCTCGCGTAGCTTGAACTACAAGTAACAGCGAGAAGCGCTCAGCCCAGCAGCTGCAGTTTGGTCTTGTGGACAAGGCGTCAGGTTCCGGGTTCAAACCTTGGCGTCGACTTTTTACATATTTGTTTTTTAAATGAAAATTAAAGTCTTTTCGTTTTTTATGTGAATACACAAAAGGAAATTTAATAAAAATTGTGATTTACAATTTTAAAAGAAGCCACTAAAAACTAGGATGTATATAAACTCACCAGGGTAGGATGCACACCGAGCGATAGCGAATTGTGCAAGAGGGGTAGGGTGCGTCCGAAGGGAACTGAGTGGCGTTAGCCACGGGGGAACGCAGCCCCCTGTTAGCGATGGGCATACGTAAAAGTAATGTTTACTCAAAAAAATTGTTTACGCAAAGTTTTGTGCCGTTCCGTCCCGTCGTTGCTCTAGTAAATTAACCCTTGATGTTAAAAACTTAAAGCAACGACGGAAAACCGTCTTTACTCTAGGTGCGTCCAGTTAAAGGTATTTTTTTTCAACCGATAACGACTAATCAACGAAATGAACCTAAAATCAACATTGAAAACACGTATGTGTGCTACTAGGGACTAATGTTTAAATGTAGTGATACTTTTAGATTGTTGTCCTCAATAAAATGACTACAATAAAAAAAAAATTCCTTCACCCTTAGCTGGTAATTTGCTTTCATTACGTGTTTTGTATCACCATATTACCAAAATCTGGTAGATTACTTTTTGGCAGTTTCTAAAAGTAAGAAATTTCATTCTTCTGCCTGACCAGTGTTACCAACCCACTGATTACTTGCGGAGTACTCCTGAACACATGGAGTAAACAAAAAAAAAAAAAAAAAAAAAAAAAAAAAAAAAAAA
>JAGDQP010011643.1:0-52447 GCA_022664845.1 Lepisma saccharinum
CCAAACGGTGCTTCTGGTTCTATTAACAGCAATGGAAGAATAAAACTCTAAAGTTTATTTTCCCAAACCTGCATTCTCTATAGAGACGATAAAAAGCATTTGTGCACCCTAGATTGTTTCTAGCTTTTTTCTTATATTCATGTCAGGAATCTATTGACGTGGTTTAGTAGAATTAGTACACAAAATGAACAATTTAATTTTACTGCTATTATATGTCATTGGAGGTGTTTTTCGTAATTCATAGTGTTCTTTTGAAGGTAAGGAACTTAACCTAAAATTTTGGGGCAGATTGGATAATGTTCCTTCCCAACCGTAAATTCAGGTTCCGAAAATTACGAAAAATAGTTTTCTGATAGTTGTAATTCGAACTAATATACCAAATCCTAACAGTAGTCCACCACTTTCGCGCATATACTACTTACACACATGTACAGTTTCCTAACATGTAATACTGCACTCATAACAGGCTACAGGTAGCTAAGATAAGGTCTTAAAGATGTTGGGAATAAATAGCTACTAGTTAAAAACATTTTTTAAACTGTTGTTTAAACTGCTATTTGAAACAAACATTTACATATAGCAAATATTGCTATCACTGCTACGAGAAAATATCAGTTCTGCCCATCGCTATCATGGCACACAAACGAAGAAATCTGCCACCGCCAGTGTTCCCATATCACGTTTACCTAAATTGAATATCAAAAACATTTCTGGATTTTTACTTTGTATTTATTACAATGCTAATTTTATTTTGAAATATAATTTTCTAAATTTTAGGGTATGATCGAAAGTTTATTCTAACATTTCTGGCAACAGTTCCTGTCTTTGTGGTCTCTGATACTTCGTGCAAGGTCTGACAGTTTGTGAAGGGTTTCTCACCGTTTGCGATGGGATCTCATTGGTCGTGTGGGGTTTCTAACCGTCTTCAAGTATGGGTTTTCTGACAGTTTTGATGTGAGTTTTAACCGTTTATGCGTGTGGGGATTCTAACCGCTTGTGTGGGCGTTCTGGCCATTTGTGTGGGGGTTCAGACCGTTTTCACATTTTAGGATTGTGACCGTTTATGTGGGGTTTCTGACAGTTGTGTGGGGTTTCAGACCATGTGTGTGGGGTTTCTGACCGTGTGGTTGGCGCTCTGACCTTTTGTATAGGGTTTTGACCGTTTTCGAATTTGAGGATTCTGACCGCTTGTGTGGCGTTTCTGACCGTTTGAATGGGGGTTTGACCGTTTTCGCATTTGGGGATTCTGACCGCTTGTGTGGCGTTTCTGACCGTTTGCATGGGGGATCTGACTACTAGTGTGAGGTTTCTGACCGTCTTCAAGTTTGTTTTTTCTGATCGTATGTGTGGGAGTTTAAACCGTTTATGCGTGTGGGGATTCTGACCGTTTGTGTGGGCGTTCTAACCATTTGTGTGGGGATTCTGACCGTTTTCGCATTTGGTGGTTCTGATCGTTTTCACATTTGGGTATTCTGACCGTTTGTGTGGTGATTTTGACCATTTGTGGGGGGGTTCTGACCGTTGGGGGTTTTGACCATTTTTGTGTTTGGGGGTTTGGGCGGTTTTGTGGGGATTCTGACTGTTTGTGTGATTCTGACAGTTTTTACTTTTAGGGTTTCTAACCGTTAGTGGTTCTGACCTAGACCCTATAAGACTAGCAATACAATATCGCCATCGATATCAATATTGACATAGATATAGATAATGAATAGCGTTAATAGTATAGTACTGTTATCCATATTATAGTGAGAGCGATAGTAATATTAGCAGTAACAGTGTTAGTAATAATGATGATGTGATTGGAAGTAATTCAAAAACTAATTTTTAAGGGCAATTTTGTAACGGTTGACTTTGGTGCGTCGCGATGACATGAGTGTAATGCAGTTAAAAGTTCACAAACATCCATTTTCCAGACGGGTTTCCAACCAGGAATCTCATAAACAGCGGTCCAATATCCTAGCCCACACGGCTACCAAGGTTGGCCGGAAATAGTACAAATAATACAAATAAAAGTGCTATAAACTACTTATGTTGTATTGCCACAGAGGTAAATATGCTTAAAACGTGACATGTCTGAGGAACGGCATGCGGCAGTGTTAGCCTATAAGGTGCCTATCTAGATCACAATATAAGTCAAATAAACACTAAATACTTTGTTCCGGGTCATCGTTTTCCATCAATGGTAGTAACAAAACCGGTAGAAAATAAGAACGCAGAAATAAAATATTCGCAATTCATGACGAATATTGAAACTTCATATTAGAATATTCAAATATCGTTCTCGAACATTTGAATTATGGTAACACTAATTCGAATTTTACCTTAGAATATTCTATTACTTTGAACATTCGAACATCCTTTTCAAATATTCGAATCGTGGTAGTATCATTACTAGCAACATTTTGCTAGAAACCAAATTCATCTTGTACTTTGGCTTCTATTGTATCCAAAGCCAAAGTAAAAAAGTAATATCGTGAGATACATTAAGTAAGAAACACAGTTTTGAGAAAACGAAGAAAAACGAAATTGTTATTTTCTAACTCGAGCAAAATGCTGAGAAAATAATTTGTCAGGATTACATTTCTATGCTTTTTATTTACACCATTTTTCTATCATGTATACCAGAATACTATCATGATGTACTTTAGTGGATTTTAATCGCCAAGATAAAGGTTCCACTTATTTAAAGTTTCTACGAGTCGTTAATAAACACACCAATTACCATCAATATTAGTGTCCTTCACCATTCGAAAGAAGACATATCTTTAGAAAACCACATTAATTCAAAATCGCAAAATTTTCACTTAATGTGTTTCACTTGTAAACCTATATGTTAATGTGCCCGAAATACAAAGTATAGTGAGCCGCGAACAAAAACAATGTTGCGAGCCACTGATATACAGGATTATCACGTCATATGCAAAAAAGAAATTTAAAAAATGAGAATTTTTAAATTCTTACAATTTATTATTTTGAATTGAGATATCACTTTAAAGTGAACTAATAAACAGAAATACTGAAAATATTTTGAAACAATGTAACTTTTTATTCGTATCCGGGTTGGAGTTACTGGTCTCCCACCAGGTGCCTCCCCATTTGGTGGATAGGAGAATGCCGACCAGATGTGGTGGGTACTGGAAATGTTCCGAGGCGGACCAAAACCAGTACTGCTGCCTTGCAGTTAGTACACTGCAAAAAAATAGCTGTGTTAATTGAACACAATGCGGTCTCCCAGCGTGACTACCACTTTTTGTGTGTTAAATCAACACAACAACTGTGTTGATTTCGGTACTGGGAGAAAAAAAATACGGCTGCAGCGAGTTTTGAACATGGATTGCTCAATTAGAAGGTGAGCGTCTTACCGATTTGTCTAAATCGTCAGATAGAAAATGCACTGGATGCAAACGATATTTAGGAACACCACTAGAATTAAAGGACTACACTATAGATTTAAACAGTGTATGGGTTCAAATATATGTTGCTGAATCCCCAAAACTAACTAGGTTACTTGCACGACTTATCCCATGGTTTAATCACTTCCTATTTGTCAATTGAGAACCAGAATTCCCATTTACTGAGAATTCTATTTCTATGAAAGCAAGCAAGATGGCGACGGCCAAACACTTCAGCAGCATTGCTTTCTTATCGTAACAGCATGTCAAATCCTGCGCTTGCTTTCATAGAAATGCAACATATTCTCAGTAAATGGGGACTGTATCCCTAATTGACCAATGGAAAAGTGATTAAACCATGGCATAAGTCGTAAGAGTAACTTTGTTTGTGTTTGAGGTTCAGCAAGATTTTTTTATCCTCTATATTGTTTCAATCTAGTACTTTTCCTGTCTGACGAGTTAGCGAAGTCGGTACGACGCTTAACTTCTAACTGAGCAACCCATGTTCAAATCTAGCTGCAGCAGTAACTTTTTTTTCTCCCAGTACCGAAATCAACACCGTGTGTTGTGTTGATTTAACACACAAAAGTGGTAGTCACGCTGGGACACCGCATTGTGTTGAATTAACACAGCTATTTTTTACTGTGTAGAGGGTTCTAGAAAGGCTAAGGGAAGATTACGCCGAACAAAAATATCATAGTGAGGGGAAGCAGCATCACCATAACCACTCAGAGGCTGAAGATGAATGACATCGGCAAGGCTCAGAGATGGACAGAGGACGACATCTTGAATGTCTACCTTTTCTACGAGGTCGTAAAGCTGACAACTCTGCACCGCTAAAACATGTCAAGAAATAGTAACAGATGGTTCATGGATTCTCCTGGGGTAAAATTTTCCGGAGGTAAACTAGTCCTTCATTCGGATCTCCGGGTTGGGACTGCTTCAGAGGGCTCCAAGAACAGGATTAAGAAAGACCTTAGAATAGGAACGTGGAACGTACGAACATTATACCAAACGGGCGCTCTTCTTTGGCGGTACGCGAGACCGAGAAGTACGAGCTAGACATATTACCCATATAAGAAGTTCGGTGGGACTGTCAAGATAGCATATCACAGGAAAAGTACACTTTCTACTACGGGGGAACACAGTTTCACGATTTCGGAACAGGATTTCTCACTAAGAACAGTACCCTTCAGGCGGTTCAGAATTTAGAGTTCGTAAATTGTGTTGGGTGATTTCAATCCAAAGGTAGGGAGGGAAGAAAAATATAGACGTACTGAAGGTAAATTCAGCCTTCACGAAAAGACCAATAACAATGGAGAAAGACTGATAACTTTCGCGATTTCGAAAAACCTACTGGTAAAGAGCACGTACTATAAACACAAAGATAAACACAAATACATATGGCTATATCCGGACAGGAAAACTCTCAACCAGATCGATTACGTATCAGTATACAAACGAAGACACACCAACATAATGGATGTTAGGAGCAGCGGAAGGTGACACCGACCATCAATTAGTGATCACAAAAGTAAGGGAAAAGTTATGCAACGCGAATAGAAAAAACAAGGGGCCAAAACAACTGAAATTCGAAGTGAAACGAATAAATAATTTGAGCATAAAAGCAGATTATCAACTCGAACTCTCAAATAGGTTCGAAATCCTGGCCGACTCGAGTAATAATAATGATGATACTACTAATAAAATTGATGTAAGTAAGATGTGGGAGGCAATTCGTTAAACAATTAAGAGCGCAGCGAAGGAACGTGTAGGTGGGAAGAAACAACAGAAAATCAAACCTTGGTCTGATGACGAATGCTTTAAGCTTCATAAGGAACGAAAACAAGCAAGGCAACGATGGCTAAGTAATAAAACCGAAGCAAATACCAACCTCTACAGTAACGCGAAACGAAACGCCACATTTGGGTTCAGAAACAAAAAGCGAGAATATCTGACAAAGAAGATTCAGGAGATAGAGGAAAACGGCAAGACAAACAATATACAAGATCTATACAGAGGGGTAAACTCGTTAAGGAAAAGTTACCAGCCGAGGTTAGGAATGATTAGAAATGAACGTGGAGATCTCCAGGCCGATCCGACTAAAGTTGTCTATGTGTGGAAAAGTTATTTCGACAAACTTCTTAATGTGCACAACGGGGAACAAACAAAGGAATTTGAAATCCATAACGCAGAACCGTGGATTCCCGAACCTAGCGAGATCGAGATCGAAATGTCCGTAAAGAAATTGAAAAATTTCAAATCACCAGGAACAGACAATATTCCAGCCGAATTAATCAAAGCAGGAGGAAAAGCACTAATCAAGGAACTACATAAATTGATAAGTGCTATATGGAGAAAGGAGGAGCTCCGAAAGGAATGGAAAACCTCAACAACAGTTCCGATTTACAAAAAAGGCGATAAATCGAACTGTAATAATTACCGCGAAATCTCGTTACTTCCAACATGTTACAAGGTATTTATTAATATTCTGCTAACACGCCTAACTGTATACATAGATGAAATAATTTTAGATTACCAATGTGGAGTTAGAAGAAATATATCTACGTTGGACCAGATAATTGCCTTGAGACAAATTTTGGAGAAGCAATGGAAATACAATGGGGCGGTTCATCAGCTATTCACTGATTTTAAGAAAGCATATGATTCTATCAAAAGGGAAAAGTTATACAGTATCCTGATACGATTTGGAATTCTGAAAAAATTGTTTCAACTAGTGAAAATGTGTCTCAGCGACCCCATAAGCAGAGTACGGATAGGTAATAAGATGTCAGATAGTTTCAAGATTCGCAACGGATTGAGACAAGGCGATGCCTTGTCACCACTACTGATTAACTTTGCATTAGAATATGCGATTTTAAAAATTAAAGGGGACAAAAAGGGATTATCATTGAATGGGTTGAATCAACTGTTCATATATACGCGGATGATGTAGATTTAATAGGGCACGATATAGATGCACTACAAAGCAACACCAATGTCTTAGTAGAAGCGTGTGATTAGATAGGTCTACAGGTAAACATAGATAAATCAAAATACATGATAACAAGCCGAAACACTGGGAATGAAGGAAATAAAAACATAAGAATTAGGGATGAGGTCATAGAGAAAGTAAACACATTTAAATACTTGGGAGCATACGTAACAAGCAAAAATGAGGTCACGGAAGAAATAAACAGTCGCTTAGTATCGGGTTACGCATGTTTCTATTCAGTTCAAAAACTTCTAACATCGCGATTAGTATCAAGGAAATTGAAATTAAAAATATACAGAACGGTTATTCTGCTGGTAATACTTTATGGTTGCGAAAGTTGGAGTACGACCCTAGCAAATGAACATAAATTACATGTATTTGAAAATAAGGTGTTGAGAAAGATATACGGGCCGAAACGCGACGAGATGACTGGAGAGTGGAGGAGACTGCATAATGAAGAACACCACGGACTGTACGGTTCACCAGATGTAGTAAAAATAATTAAATAGCGACGACTAAGATGGGCAGGCCATGTAGCTTGGATGGGGGAAGAAGGAAGATTATATTCTATCCTGGTTTTAAGACCGGATGGAAAGAGGCCACTGGGGAGACCGTGAGGTCGCTGGGAGGACAACATTAGAAGAGATCTTTGAGAGGTAGGTGTTTGTGATGAAAACTGGCTTGATATTGCCCAGGATAGTATTCAATGGCTAATGTTTGTTACTGCGGCGATGAACTTGCGAGTTCCATAAACCATAGAGTTAGTTAGTTAATTCTTGGAGTAATCAGGTTTATTTTGGTTTATGATTCGAAGAGGAAACTGGTACTACTAAACAACATGAAACAGAAACGAAACGGAAACAAAATTATCTAGCAACATTTTGAATCAGAAACTGCAACTAAATTAATTTTGTATTTGTTCAGATTGTTTTTTTCAATGTCACCAGGTGAATGTAGGGATAGTACCTCAAATAGGGCTCTAACGTCCGGATCTTTCTGATATCTTTCCCCAGATATCTCACTAAGGGACATGTTCCCTTACGCTTCTGAAAGATTCAATTACATCGGCATGCTCCAAAAATGTAAATAAATCAAAGTTCAATATGGTGTTTATAATTTTTCAATGCACTGTCTCAAGTGTCATATTAGTGTTATTATTGCTTACTGAAAGAAACTTTACAACGCCTCATCAATAGAGACGGATATTATGGTACATAAAAATCTTTTGTAATAAAGGAATGCTAAATAAATGTGTTTACTCAAAGAATACGAATAAAAAATTACATTGTTTCAAAATATTTTCAGTATTTCTGTTTATTAGTTCAATTAAAGTGATTGTAAGAATTAAAAAAATATCATTTTTTAAATTTCTTTTTTTGCGTATGACGTGATAATCCTGTATATCAGTGGTTCACAACATTTTTGTTTTTATTGGCGGTTCACTATACTTTGTATTTCCGGCACATTAACGTATAGGAATTTGCATGAATTTATTAGATTTTGTCACTCGATGTAAGGCGTGTAAAAATAATTTCACCATCAAATAAATATGATTAAACTCATGAATATTTTGTTCCTTTTTCAAAACAAATATTGAGTGAAACTATTTGAATTACTTCTTTTACGAGAAAAATCACACATAAATTTCGCAACACACCTAGAAAATCTCGCGGCACATCGGTTGAGAACCACTGCTGTATATATTTAAAGCTTAACTAATGAGTTTGAACAAACTATAAAGCAACAAATTAAAATTGTAACGTGATATATATATATATTGATACTTACTATTATCCATCGGTGTTTTTACGATCACTCACGTTTCAGACACATCATCACACCTAATAAACTTGCCCCAAGAAAAAAAAATCTTACCCTATTTCATGTTTAAAGGTGATTGTTGTCACAGATGGTGAGAATGCTTCCTAAGTGAATAATGTATTTCTTCCGTTGTTAAAGTAGAAACCTTGCGGATCAATGGAACTGTCAGATACAACTCTGACAGGCATATGTTGTGGTCTCGCGTCTATTGTATAATAGCTAGTTATTATTTCGTCATCAACGTAATGCAGTTGGCAAAATATGTCTTCTACACCAGAAATAAATTTCGTAACATAATCATTTACAAAGCTCATACTTTACTAAATTCAATATATTCTATAATGCATTTCTATATAAAAAAATAAGAATTTTGAACATTTTAACAGAATATTGTAATTAAATATTTCGTTAAATGCGTGTAGAAAAACGAGCGGCAAAGAAGAAACAGTTTCTTAATGCCTAAAATAGATTCAGTATAGATATATGAAAATAAACTTTAGATCAGATAAAATTAGGCTTGTCTTGGAAAAGTATTGAAACCCTTCCGACTAGGATTTGATACTGAATGTATATTTAAATTATTATTAATAAACATAAAATACAGATTACCAACTGAGATTGAAGTATGATGAACTTTTGTATACCCTGTTCTTAGAACTGACGTAGTTACTGGTACAGTACAAAATATACGACACAAAAGTGGATCAAATATATAAGTTATGGGGAGTACCAATGAAACATCTGCATTAGTCTTCCAAACTAACATATACGGTAGTACTGTTATTTAGCGGGTGTACACAAATACTTTACATACACGTGTTCACGCATCACGTTATTTATAAACAGTAAGTAACTACTACTTGTTTCATCTACAACAAAATAATATTTTTTCTTGATTAGCTTTTTCTTTTATTGGATCTATATCAAGTCACTCAACCAGTAACGTTGCTGATTTTGGGTTCGGTAATGGATCCAATACCTTCCTCATTCTGTATACCCTACCTATTGCGACCTGAGTCAAACATGCAAAAGGCCGTAAATAAAGTCGAAATTTAAAATTCACTTAATCTCACCGCTTCACTGCAAGGGAATAAAAAAACGAGACAGTTCCAGATAGTAGGAAAAATGGATATCCCAAGGCATTTGAATCTGATCTCAAAGTACGCTGAAATTCAACGATGTTTCCGATAAATTTAATATGTCAAAATGTCAATGGTCTACAGGTTTCAACATTAGGGGGTTGTGCTGACCGGATAGCTGTGCGGTCTAAGGCTTTAGGGTAACGACTCGAAGGTTCTGGGTTCGAATCCCGGCAGGTGCATGGTTGTTTGTGAATGTGGATTTTAACTTGAACGTTACGGATCGAAGTTAAAAGTTACTAGAATGACCAATACAAAATCAATTAAAGTTTTATTAGGGGTTTGTCTAATCTTATGTGTCACATGTTTTCTGAGATATTTTTAAATTAATTTTACATTTTTTAAATAAATGAACTGTTTGAACTACCCTCCCTTCTTCTATTTTAACATATGAGTACTTATAAACCCTCCTTCTTCGAGTAAGTCATACATGTTTTCACAAGTGAGGGTAGTTTTACAAACAGGTAATCAGTACAAAATTGGTATGTATAGCGCAAAAATATAATAAAATAAATCTTTTTAAAGACATAGTTTTCTTAACCTTAGGATGCATATGTGGGGTCAAATTGATCCCAAGACATATACTTTCTATTGTCTATTATCAGCTACTTTACAAATGTAATCGAACACCTCTATTCTTTCGTTCACCTTTCTACAAAATTTCGAAACTCGATATATTTACTTTCTCGTAAAAGGGAACGCCACCTTTTCCATTTTTGTCCCATATTTACATATGTAGGGTCAAAAAGACCCTACGATATGTTTTCGTGCTTTTACAATTACTTTTATAATGTATTTTGCAACACTGTATAGCACGACCTGGCATCTATGATTATGAAACAAAAGAGTTTTTGCGAGTGTAGTGCATTGTCTGCTTACAAGTTTTGAGAGTGGTTTGCCAGTTTGGGAATAATGACTCGCGATTTGAAAGAAAACGAAATAATTTAAGCTTTAGAGGAAGACAATGATAATATTTTGGATGACAGTGTGCTTTCAGATGAGTTAGACGATGAAGATCTGGATATGCTTCAAGTGGTTGCGGATATGTGACAAGTGACGAAAACAGTAGTGCGAGTGAGGTTTTCGACTCACAAAAGCAAGAAATGGAATTCAGTGGAATAAAAATCCCCCACCAACTGGCCGTACTCTTATGCATAATTTAGTAAAAAAAAAGCACCTGGCCCAAAGCAAGGTATGACAACAACGTCACCAAAGTGTGCATTGGATCTGTTTATAAGTCCGGACATATTAGACGAAAATGTTTTATGTACAAATTCTGAAGTTATGAATGAAAAAATAAAAACTTGGAAAGAAATTTATAAGGAAGAATTGGGCTACTTTTTTTTGACAGGGGTGCAGTGTGATATCCGTTTTGAGGATATCAGAAGACTGCTACCTTTCGACGGTAAAAGAACACGAAAAGTAAGAAATCAAACTGACAAGCTTGCAGCATTTCGTTATGTTTGGACTTTATTCATAAGAAACTGCAATAATGTTTGTTACGGATCCTAACCTAACAATAGACGAGCAACTTGTGGGATTCCGTGGAAGGTGTAGTTTTATTCAATACATGCCGAGTAAGCTACTAAATATGGCATAAAATATGTTGTTTGTCCGTAGTGATCTCAGTTATGCGAAGGATGCAAAAATATACCATGAACGGCAGCCAGGAAAGCCGCCTCAAAAAAATTTAACAGCAAATATTGTAAAGAAAAAAAGTGGTACTGTTTATAATTCCGGTTACAATAGAACAATTTACCAGTTTTTCACAAGTTATGAACTAGCAACACTTCTTTTGAATAAACATACTACGATTGTAGGAACTATCAGAAAAAAATAGACGTGAAATTCCACCTAAAATGCTAAATAAACGAAATACAGATGTTTACTCAAGTGAATTTTGCTTTGACGGAAATGTAGCTCTTGTAAGTTACGTGCCAAAAAGGAAGAAGAATGTCATTCTGATGAGCACAATGCATCACGACGAAAGTGTCAACTCAGAAAATAGGAAGAAGAAACCTGAAATTATTGAATTTTATAATTCTACCAAACATGGTGTTGATCGTATGGATCAAATGGTAAATACATACACGTGCAAGCGCCAAACTAGGAGGTGGTTCCTTATCTTATGTTTCAATCTGATTCATGTTGCTGTACTAAATGCGTACGTTGTATATACAAGAGAACATCCTCAGTATTATTGAAATGTTACACACAAGCGTCGTCTTTTCATAAATGAACTTGTTAAAGAACTTATTACCTCACATACGGTTACCCGAGTTCAGGTACCAACACTAAAGAGATCTATTGTGGAAGCAATTAAATTGTGTGGTGCAACTCGCGAACAAAACATTTTCACTCAAGCATCAACGTCATCAGGGAAGAGAAAAAGGTGTGGTCTGTGTGACAGATATCAGGACAAGGAAACTTCTGTAATATGTGCAAACTGCTCTATTCCTGTTTGCAGTGTTCACAGTGTCGTTTATTGTTACAGATGACAATAAAGTAAGAAAACATTCAGACAAAGGGTGTTCAGTCTTGCTATTTGCTTCTTTCTAGCGGAACATGTTAATTTCTCAAAGCATAAACGGACTCTATAACAAAAGTATCATCAATACGCCTTTGCTCTAGAATATTGTATATTATTTTCAGTGCAATGTGTAAGGTTACTTTTTTTTTCGAATATATTGTACATTGTTTTCTGCAGTGAAAACATATCACAAATTATATAGAAGCTTTGTATTTTGTCAACTAAGAGTGTTTCGTGTCAGCAAATACCGTAGAAAAAGAAGGAAATATGAAAAAAACATGAATGCCCAAAATTTCTCAATGTAGTTGCTAAAACGTCTGAGAACTTTCATACATTTAATAGAATTTGTTCGTATTTTAATTTGTATTCGCTTGTAATAGTATAATAAATGTTACAGAACTAGCATCTGAACAGTTTGTAGCTTAGCAAAGTGTCTCCACACATGTTTATTACTAGTTATATTATGGGGTCAGAAAGTCCCCACATATGTAAATTACGAATTCGCTCTAAAAAGTAAAAAAAAAAAAAAAAGGTTTATGTATGACTAAAATGTAAAGCATGGGGCGCGTTATCGTATACAGTCACCTTATAAATTCTTGAATTGGCACCTGTATGCTTTTCCTTTTAGATTTTTTTTTTTTTAGTACGAATTGTTTAAGAAAAGTATGTCTTTAAAATGCTTTTTATTACTTTTTTGAGCCATTTCGGTGTTCGGATACTTTCTCTCAAGCTAATGTTTTGTGACCTAAACCTAAAGCGTTCTTCAACCAGTCAAACGACTGATCGTTACAGGGTATTATTTATTTTAGGATAAAGAATTTTATATTAAAAGAAAATTAAAATATACTTTTAAAATATATAAATGGGCCTATATAGAAATGTATGAAAGTAACAATGGAATATTGTATTGTCACCTGACTTACATCGCTGTGCAAAATTCCATCATTATATGACGTAAAATGAGTTGAATTAACGTTGCAAGATTTGAGGAGACCACGATTTATTGTGAACTAAAGAATAGTCTGTAAAATGGCATTAATCCTTGATCCGGCAGAAGCCCCAGGTACGAAATTTCACAAGATTTGTACTTGTATCAAAGTTTTAGTTTGCGTTCGTCTTCTCGATATCTATATTCTTCATTACAGATACAGTGTAGGCCATACAAAGTTTGGAGTCTTATACTTGAATTTATGTATGCCTTTAGGTCGGGATATGGTAGGAGAAAGAATGCGAGAATGAGTCGGCAAAGAACTAACTTGAAGGTACAATCTGTCAGGTGTAATTTAAGAAAGCTTGAAAATCCTCAGTAAGAATGGTCGGCCGCTGGAATCGTACGCAGGACATCCCGATTTCTAAGCCAATTCTAGAAGAACTCAGCTATATACCTTAGAATAAAACATAAAAAGCAAGTGAAATGCATTATTCGAAATGTTCTATGAATCATATTTTATATTTTTGTAATATTTTACGTACCTGTAAGAAGTTATTTGAATATCTAACCTCCAGTAGTGACCTATTTATATGCTTTCTGTATATGATTTCGCTCGTCCAGTAAAGGAATGCAATAATATTCTATCACCTAGAAAGCAGTTTTAAACAGAGGTAGAATGAATGTCACTGGGAACGTAGGTATTCTGAACACGCAACATATATAATGTAATAAGTATGTAGTGACACGTCAATTTTTCATGTCAATCAGTATTTCCTCTTCACCCAGCCATTTTTTTCATGTTTAATCTAATTTCTTTTGTTGAAAATTTACAAAAACAATATGCAAGTACAAAGTAATTACAGCTTCTATCAGGTATTTCGCATGTCATTTATCGACATATGAACCTGAATTTCGATTTGATAACGTGTATTATATTTATGTTAACACTAACAGTAATTAGAATTTCCGCAAAGGAAAATGTGAGAGATTAAAGGTTTGTTACGTGCAAATTTATGTTATTACGACACATTCTTAACTTCTATTTCATACATGTTTATGACTCTCACAATGTACATCTTACATTAATAACAGCCTTCAAGTATTTAGAATCAAACATTTCCTGATGATGTTAGCAGGAAGACTCGCGAAAGGATTGTGAATATCTAATTAAATAAATACACAATGGGCCGTATGCATAAAGTCAAGTATACCTAGGTAAGTATTTACTAGCAATTTTTGAAGTAAATACTTGGATTGGTATGCATAGAAATAGTTTACTTAAACTTGTAGTATTTATTAGACTTCCAAGTAAATCCTTCAAAACGATATGCATAACAACTAGTATATACTAGATACTTCAAGTAAATACGAATTATTTCTTAGGTCTGCTGTTTAGCTAACTTGTATCTTTTACTAGTGTAACCATGGCAACATTCATGCAGGTTCCTTCGCAAAAAGTGTACAGAAATCGAAGAATAGCAGGTAATAATGTATACCGATCACTTTACAGATTTGAAGAAGACATCGTCAGGTTCTTGGCTGACAAACTTTCAGCAGGTGGCGAAGAAATAAGAGGTGATGATGGGAAAAAATGGAGGTATTTCTAAGGTACATTAGTAATTCCGGATCGGAGTTGGTGAGGATAGAGATGTGCATCAACGTACTGTAAGTAGATCGGTCAGAGAAGTAGTGCGTAAAATTTGTGAAAAGGCACATAAATGGATCACATTTCCTGCAACTTAGAGAGAAATTGAAATGCTACGGTTAACTGGCAGACTTCTTTTAATTTACTAGGTTGTATTGGAGCTACTGACTGTAGTCATGTAGGAATAATTAAACTGAGCATGCAAGGCGACGAATAGAACTGACAAGAAGAATAGACTGACAATAAATGTCCAGACCACGTGTGATGGAAAAGAAATGGTTAAGTCTTGACGCCCAGCGGCCAGGTTCTGTACATGATAGTCGGTTTTACGCAGATCTGGGCTCGAAGAAATCTTATCTCCATTCAGAGGAGACGCTTTACCTGATTGGTGATTCAGGTTACGCAATTTCTCCTTGGATTTTGACATAATATAAAACTCCATAATATACCGTACACGCACAAAAATTACAACAAATATATGTTCAAGACAGGGTTATTATTGAGATACTATTTCGATAAAAAGGAGATTTTCTAATTTTGAGTTTAGAAATCACGCTAAATCTTTATATAATACCACCTGTTATCGTGAGTTGTTTCTTATATCGTAGAGCTTCATTGTTATATGTTTTGATATTCACAACAACAATCAAACGATTTCAACAATGAAGAAAAACGAAAATAAAAGATCGTCATTGATCGAACTCTTGAATTGGTTATGGACTTTCTTAAAGTTATAACTCTCTAGGCTTGCATTTGTTGGAGCAGCATCGAAATTTCGTGAAACGGTAAAAATACATTAGACATATCCGGAAATAGTGTTGCCATCTTTTGCTGGAGATCGTTGCCTTAAAAACCTCTCTAAAGGGGGCACTCTGTAGTGCGAACATGGACAGTGTTTTCTGTCTTTTATAGGGAATATTCACTTCCGTATAACGGACATTTTAAAAGCTATTTAAGGAAACTCCGCGGGTTGTCAATATGTCGACTGTCATATAGAATAATGGTTTGACAAGTTTGACTTCCATAGTTAGTAATTACAGTTCCAAAAACGTTTTTACCGCTGATGGAACTTTATAATTTTTTTTGTGCACTTCTGGATGCTTGAAGCGATAAACATACTCGAATGGTAAAATACCAAAAGAGCGGCACAATATATCAAAGAGCAGATGAAAAAGGAAAGCCATATGAAGGGAAAAATTACACACATCCCGTTTCTCAGTTTTTCACCATTCCTATAGTTTTCTCTCTTTCTCTTTCGCGAGCTTTCTTTCTTTATCTCTCTCTCTCTCTCTCTAAAATTTACAGAATTCCAATTAATTCACTGTACAGACTCATATGTAGTGATATTTGAAAAGTTAAAGAAAGTTTCAAGTGAATAGTAATGGCACAACGAACGATTAAACAAAATGGTGGAAATGATTTGATTAAATGTCTTGTATGGAATAGTGTGTCTTATCGAGCGGAAACATGTACTCTAGGAAAAGTCATGAAAGGAAATTGGAAGCTTTCGAAATGCGGACATGTTGGATTAAGATAATATAACTTGAACACAGCTAAAGAAGGAAGACGGGAGACGAACAATGCTGGAGACAATTAAGAAGAAAAAATGGACATTTGTTACCATGGTAATCAGGTACGTGCCCAGAAGTTAGTTTCGGTGTGGAGGATTACGAGATCATTCTGGGTGTGAAATTTACGTAAAAAGCATATAATTTTGCCAAAAATTATACTAAGTTTTAAAAACATCTGAATTTTGGAACGTCCGGACCTCCAGGACCCCCTCTGTGTAAGCCCCTGATGGACATTGTGTGTTGAAGGATGGAATTGAAGGTATGGTTAAGGGGAAAAGAGAAAGAGGAAGAAGGTGAATGGAACCTTTGGAATCATAAAGTACCTTTTTTTTTACTAATGTTCAAAAAAAACTTTTTAAACTTTTTGAAATGTTAAAATATCACACTTTGTGTCACTCTTTCATTAGTATGATACAGGGTTCTTTTTCTATCGGAAGATGGTTCACATTAGCTCCGCTCTACAAAATTGTTCTCTAGCTCTGCGTTCCAAAATCTAGGGCTGTATCTGTAAGTGTTTGAGAAATTTATTCTCACTCTCTGGATATAACACAAAACAAACGCTGGTTGAACACACAAGACCCAAGTGTTTGTTGGGTTGACCAAATGAAAGGCTTCTTATTAAATATTTTACACTGTCTCAGAAACTCAATTTTTATCAAAATTTATTTATAGAAGCAACAAATGTAATAACACCACTAGTGTATTGCTGCCATAAATGACAGATCCTTTTATTAAAATTGAGCCTTCTCTATTTACTTGGATCTTAGACCTATATTTTAGGTCTCTTGGTAGCAAAGCTATAGCAAAAGGAACCTTCTATTCCCGCTCATGGTGTCCGTCTTTGTCCAGAAACTAAATCTAGTAACTACAAGGTATAAAGACGTACCTGAGGTGTCTTTGGAAAGGTCTTGGCTAGAGTAGCTCAGAGCCGTTGCAACAGTCTTAGATTGTACTGTGATTCAGTCGTATATGAAGGACGAACCGATATTTACACGCGATGTCCTTCATCTTCTTTCCACTGTACTCTTCAATTATAAAACATTTTGCCATTTTTTATAAATTATATTTTGAATTATAAAAAAAACAGCCCGAGCCTTAAATATACGCTGCATTCCAATTTAGGGTTATACCAAATACGTCGAGCATTTACATTCAATTACACCCATTCCATCTTCCACACTAGTAAATACTTGGTCAATTCAAGTAATTACTTAGAGTTTTTAGTGGCCTTTTCTTAAACTATTCAGCTGTAGATCACTTTAAAAGAACTTTTCTTGGCCTAGAGAGTAGAATGTTGCAGATGTTAAGTTTAAAAAACAAGCTGTTCTTGTAAATTCTTCTAGGAGTCATGAGAGAAATGAAAAATTAGTTAACAATGCAATCAATTTGAAACCTGCTAATTTAGTCTTAAGAAATTTTGTTAAGACCTATTCTTTAAGTTGTAAATATCATTAGTAAATACTTTCTGAAATATGTTGGTGCTTTTGTTCTTTAAGAAAATAAGCATAATAGTGTTGAGTATGGAGGACTAAAGGCTTGACGCCATATCGGGTTGGTTGCCATAGCAGCGGCGGGGGTCAAGTCTAAACAACAGTGAACAGTCACGTATGTTTGATGGTAGGAACGTAGACAGTAAGTTGTTTAAGTAATGGCTGTTAAATTTTTTTCGAATAGTTGATTTTTTCGGTGACGAACGGAAACTAATTGAAAGAGGAGAAAATGCTGTGGAGTCCAATCATGTACTTCTCATATATGACGGAGATTTTATGTTCAGTCGAGGGAAAGTGCAAGCTAGTATGAAGAATAAGATATATGAAGTTGAGGTGAGTAGCTGATTTTTATTCCGATATGTTTGTAAACATATAATTTAAAGCAGTGCATGTTCGAAGCAAAAGAGTAGTGTAATATAAGTAGTGCATGGGTTATTTTCGCTTCTGAAACGAATTAAAGTAGGTAATGTATTAAATGTCTATGCTGTACTTCACGAATGGAATCTCTAATGGATTTACAAAACCCTGCTCACGTGTCCTAAAGTTCGCTCGTAAACTTCATTATTCATAATATGTGCGATATGGTGCAAAATAATTTCTGCTCCCCGAAATCCATAATTGATTTTGCGATCTAATGCAATACAAGGTACGGAATATGGAGCGTGCGTACGAAAATGCAAAAAAGCAATTATTAATAATAAATATAAACATCTCCACCCCGCGAAGTATCCGAACGAAACATAAAATCAGGGAACTGAACGTAAAAATTGGTGATTTTTAAATTGTATCTATCATTAGACTTTTAGTCGAAAACCAGGTTGACGACCAACTTCGGAATAAATGCCCGAATGAGCAACTTCAGTTTAAGCTTCTTATAATTTCTCCGTTTCATTTAATCGCGAGCTCTGCAAACTTCAATGAACTATCCTCGTAATTATATCAACGCATTGAAAATTTCGTTCGATAACACTGCATAAAATTTATTTACTTACCTAATTGCCTTCTTCCATTTCTTTTCTGGTTTTCATCCTTTAGCGACACGTCTCTTTCTCATTAATGTTTGCAATCTGGTACGAAGCACATCCATTATGAATTATTTATTATTATCGAAAAAACTACATAAACCACCCACTGTTCACTGTTGTTTAGACTTAAACATGGTGGGTTACCATGGCAACCAACCGGATCTGACGGAAGACTTTTGTGGTCTATTCTGGATGGGAAAGATGCTCGTATCCATAATATCGATACCGTTATGTTGTTCAACTGTTCAGCTGAGAAGAGAGCTGAACTTCTGCAATAGAAAACAGAGTTAGTTGAGAGGAGTCTTTTCACTTTACAGCGAAAGGATTACTCTTTTTACTTTTCGGTGTCATATTGTACTATTTGCGCAGTCTAGCTTCTCTTTAAAGTCTTAGCAAAAGTTAATTCAAAGTTTTACCGACAGAGTTCTCTTATGTGTCCATCGTCTGCAGTGTTTGGAGTGCCCTACGAGAGAACTATTTGGTGTGTGTTGTAGTTAATTTACTTATTTTTATTGTCCTTGTGACTGTATGAAAAAACAATATTGTATTAGAAATGATAGCATTTATTAATAGAGACTGTAGTTAGTAGAATCTGGACACTACTTAATATGTGAGGATGGCAAATCTGGTTAGATCAATTGTGTAGCGTGTTCATACTTTACTCAAATTTCATGTTCAGTGATTGTGTTTTAATTTTAATGGTGATATTCGATTTTCCGGAGCCCCTGTAGGCAACAAGAACAAGGTTTGGACTCAAAAGGTTTCGTAGGTGGGAAACGTTATCTGTGGACTGTTTCCTGTAAATCACAATAATTTCATAATTATTGCATTGCCATTTGGAATCATCGCACATTGTATGCAGCTTGTTGTCGTGTGGCATCAGGTTCTACGAAGACTGTTGAACATTTGCCCACGCTGTCATTTCACACATTATTAATAAAAGCACAGCAAACAGAATTATTTTGCAAGGAAATAAACGTATTTCAGATTAAAGTGCCATTTTTGAATCATTTGGATATATATTTGACGTATGCATGTCACTGGTAAAGAACGTTAATCCGCGCACGAAGAGAAAAGGTGGCAAGTAGCTAGCGAAATTTCCATTGTTGTCAACGATAAACATAGCCAAGCGCATTGTTTTCTTGACTTCTTTTTTTACTTTTCTTCATTTTTTGTTGAAGTCGCATAGATACTGACGTAATTTATGACGTAGCAAGATGAGAGAAGGAAATAAGTCACACTCAGTTTCGTCTGGAATATAGTGTTGCCAATCACAACGTTTAGTAACTGTTTTATCTCAGGTTCAGCAGTGAATCTTATTTTCTCAGTGGAAATATATGATAATATATTCGTACATTATTACACCCGTAGTAACACATTATTTGTACTGTCGCAACGTGAAGTATAAAGAAAGAGCAGTGTATTTTTATTAGTCAGAGCTATCAACATTTGGAAGGTGCATGATCAAAGTAAAATCAGTCTGGGAAGTAGAGATGGAGATGGATGCATATTTATTTTTTGCCGGAACAGAAATAATTTAGTGTAGTAAATACAGGAGCGACACATTACATAGACATAATTGGATGAACCAGATTTCTCCTGCCGCATTGTTGCAGTGGTTCATAAGATTATTCAAGAACGTGGAAATACGTCTCAGATGGTTGATGTGGTACTATTTTGCAACAATTCAGAATATCTTCACCGCGTTACAGGACTGTTATCTGGATTGAAGAAGTTCGTCGTGAAGAATGGTGAACAATGAAACATCTTACTAATGAAACTAGAGGGAGATGACTGATACATACTTAAGATACATTGATTGTATTTAGGTGTCAATGAAGAAAATAATCTCTTAACCATAGTAACGTTTTAACACCGCAAGATAGGTTGCCAATACCTTTATATGTAATAAAACCTTGTGACATACAATTGTCCTTACAGAATAGCTATATTCAGTATTCGTCTAAATAATTTATGATTATAGATATGTGTTTTATATATTTTGCATTAATATCTCTGTAGCAACTTATGCAGGAAGTGTTACAAAATCTAGTTTGCGGTAAGTCAAGTTGAAAAAATACATTAAAAATCAATCAGAGAGAATAGGTGATAGTAGTAGGTTGTAGATTCTTCGTTTATTGATATTTCGTGACTTCAATCAGTATATTGGGTTAAAACTATTGAAAGGTCGAAAACTAACAGTATATAAAACTATATCGAAGTTGCGTTATTTCTTCGTAGAACACAACAAAATTCCCGGGGGCGAACATGAATGTTATAAACCTTTTTAGGAATTCCTTTGCGATTTTTATATGATTGGGACTGATATGTTCGAGAGGTTTCCGGGAGCGCACTTGCGAGTTGTATGTTGTTTGTGGCCATTTAGAAGAGAAATTCTTCAAAAAGGTAAAAGATTTAATATTTATTGCTAATTCAAAGGTTAGCTATTGGTATTCATAAGAGTTGAAAGTAAATTTAAGTTGATTCATATGTTCTAAAAATCTTTTGAGTGAATATACATAATTTCATCACAAATAAAATATTATTAATAGGTTAGTTGCATCTAATAAAGGTTGTATATAAGTGTTTTATGATATTTATTTTTGTCATCCCGTTGTCATTTTAAGGTTATATTGTTCTGTAAATTTTCATGTTTTATCTGTTGATAATCTAGTGCCAATATATCGTGAGAATATTTGATCATTTTATAAAAGCCGATACAGAGAAATAAAAGAATCACAAATCTTGTGTACTGGAAGGTGTATCATAGCATTTAGAAAGTATTGTAGAAAATAGTATTCAAGGATAATTACCCAGAAATCAATACCAACAACAATAGAATCCATTATTCCTGTATTGTAAGTTGAGTACTGTTACCAGCATAATTCGTGGATTTTGTCTATTGTGCTGAAAAAGACATTAACTTCAGAGAACCTTAATTCAATCTATTAAATCAAATAAAAATAGGTTCATTTTGTTAATATTATAGTGCTGTTGATCCATTTATTATTGCGAGCCTGAGTTCAAGTAGCATTTGTCATTATTTCCATAAATTGATTTGTTTTGTCAATAGCGAATTATAGGCAATTAATTGAGACTTACTGGTACAGAATTTTAAGATAATTTATAATAGTTAAAAATAAGTGTTGTCGTTGAAGAAAATGTTATTTTGATGTATTCGTAGTCCTGTTGCCTAACCTAAGGAAATTGCTTAATGAAACAAAATATTTCAGAGAAAATATTTTATTCTACAGAAACGATAAACGTAAGGGTATTGACATAATACTAATGAGAAATTCTCTTACAGCCTACTTTAGATATAACACCTTGCTAATCGTCATCACGTGTTCACATAATACATCTTCTCTCGTAACTGCCAGCTTGATACAATTAAGAAGGTTCAAACCATTACGTTCAGTGTCAGCTACGCGTCGCAACCTTGATATCATAGTTGAATCCCAGTGTCAGGCCTCTTTGATTACGATCCACTCCCATACACCAAATCACTCCCCGTTATATCATTGATGAATAATTTTAAATGTATCCTGTTTAATTTCTATTGGTTAGAATTGACGTAAGAGTTGGGTTATTGCGTTATAATTTGTATCTTGGAATTTGAGATGGTTTTGCCAATATTTATGTTTTGAAACTACTGACGACGACTTTTGGTAGGCAAAACTGTCTCATTGTTGTGTTTGTGTAGATATTTAGTTTGTTTTTGTGTCATTTCTTCTGTTTATTACTGTCACGTGATAGTAGCTTCTCATTGGTGGAGAGCGTTGTAGCTTTAGACGACGTTGTATTTATCTCAATGATGGAAGACTTGTGACTCACTCTTAAAGTTATTCAATTTATATGTCGTAAACATACGTAATGAGCCAAAAATTAGATGTTCATCGGCAGCATTAGTAATTTATAATATCTAAACGTATAAATTTATCTGCTGACGACAGCAAACCACTATAAAATATATTGATATGTCTGAACTTTTCCATATGGCCATGCTGAGCGAAGTAGGGAATTCGAAATTGAATATCGTGAGTTTCTTTTCTGAAGCGATCCAAACCCTGATAGTCAAGTGTCTGGTTGCATTTGTGGAAGTGTTCAGTTAAGGGATTTATTCTCCTGTGTCTTCCCTAAGTAAGGAACACTTCAACCTGCGTGTGGAATAACGTTAGGAGTGGAGTCAACAGAATACACACTTGTAAAAGATTGCGTAAAAACATCAGCTATGGATTTGGTGGAATGTAACTGTTGATTAATATAATTCATACAATTCATAGCGTTATTATTTTTTACTCTTAATAAAGTTCTAAAATAATTAAACATTATTATTTAGCGTGCCCTCAATTTGCATTTGTATATTTGTAAGTTCGGGATATCGCACTTTTTAATTGTTTACGCAAATGAATAAACATATGGTAGTTATAATCTGATAGATATTTACGTTTCCTGTAATATTCGTTTCTTTTAAATTATTAATAATTTCGGATGTAAACCAACTCGGATATTTATTCTTTTTATATTTTATATTCACTCTCTTCCTTGATACATACTGTCCTTATCATTGACAGAGTTTAAAAAAATGTAAAATTGATCCACAGCTACATCTGCAAAGAATGGTTTTATATACTTGTACTTCTTGATACAAAACAATCCAATAAATTTACCTCCAAAGCGATCTTGTAAACCCTGTCCTTTTCAATACAACAGTGAGTCACTCGTATCATAAATCGGCCTAAGGAGAGGTGTTTTAAAGCAATAAATAAAACTCATTGAAGCAGAAATCCCCATTTGATCTGTTGGAGATAAATTTCACTTGGACAATATACAAGACATTTAGGTTTAACATCAAGAAAACAGTAAAAAGAGAAGCAACATAGTGAGGTCACCTCATCGGTAAGCCTTAAATAAGCGAGCAGAGGCAAAGCTGGTCCATTTAGGCCAAATTAGAGGTTGAGAGGTGACCAAAGAAGAATGACTTAGAACACTGCGCAAGCTGCTCTACAAGCGATACCTTACCCAGCGCTACCAGTTAGAAATCAGAAAAGTGATACCAGGTATTAAAGCATTAATAATACTCCAGAAACCTCACTAGAATTTGACTGAATTCACCAAAGCATCAGCCAATTTCGAAGAGAACGAAAGTGGAGTGCGAAATTAAGTGTCAACGAAAAGGTCACCAACCACTTACAGACAGTTAGCACTGAAGTTGGAAGAAGAGTGGAACTTTAACTTGGAGACTGCAAAGTCCGCTTTGGTTTGAAGGTCACTAAGAAAGTTTTCCTAAGAGGAAGCTACAAGCAACCAAAAAGGCTAATAAACAAGACTACATAATTTCGGCTTCAAAGCATGGCAAAATAACAGCCACACACATAACCAGAATTAATTGCACAACTAATTCCAACTATTATTGAACAGCAATCCTCTCCAGTAAAAACTAGTTTGTTCAAGAGAATATGTTATTGATATGCAAGATTTTAAAATGTCATCCTATGAATTTATTGCACGTGAATTTTGTATTGTATCAACTAATGCTGCTCTGATATTTCATTGAATGGTAAAACTTCCATGTGAAATGGTAGAATTAGCCATAGGTTATCAAGAACAGTGTGAATGGTTAAGTGAAAATTTTTCACGGATTCTCATGGAATATTTTAAATTGTAATACTATACCTCATATTCGAAGAATAATAGCACAATACAGCGAAGTTGATGCAGTATTCTTTTGTAAAGGTACTGATAAACTGCAATGCATTCAAAAGTTGTTTCAACTAAACAATGTAAACGATGTGAATCATGAAGGTTGTCCCTCGCTAACTTCATTAAATTTTAATGTCAATGTGATGTGTCGCACTTACCATATACCTTAGCATATGAACGGTTGCGCTGTAAGAAATTCTGTGGAACTTCAATACTGGCTAAACTTACAGTTCAACAGTTGTATAACATTTGTTTTAAATACAATTGTAATTTTGTTATTATACCTGCACTATTATACTACTACTTTTACAAGTATAAAAAAATGTAAAAATTATATAAAACCTGATTTTTTATTTATCCATGAAATGATAATAGTTTAAAAATATTTAGAATTAAAATATGTGAATAGAATATGAATGAGTTTTTTTTTTTCAGGAAAATTAGAATAATAGTTTAATTTAAAAAGTAAATAAATGTGGAATATTTCAATTTTAAAGAAAAGTATTAAGCAAAAATTCCTTTAAGTAATCAATAACTTACAGAAGTAAAAATAATTTAAAACAACTTTTTTGTTTACGTTGAAGTTAAAATAATTTAAAACATTTTTTTCTTTAAAATACATGAATACCTTACATATGTTTTTTTAAAAAATAATAATTTCGTAAACTTTAAGTGCAAAATAAATAACTTACAGAACATTTCATGAAGTAAAATTAATTTAAAACTACTTTATTTAATTTAACTAAAATATTATTTTGTTAAATGCATTATTTTTATTAAACTTTTGTTTGACTCAAATATTTCACTAAAATATTTCTAATTCTTAAATTATTTAAAACAAAATCAAATACAATTAAATTACATTCATAACCCGTAAGTGGTAAATAAATAACTTGAAATTTCATTATTGTGGAAAGGAATAAGTTGTACCATGTTTTGTTTAAATATAATTAATAAGTTAAATTGAAATTTTTATTTTCCACATTAAATTTATTCCACATTTATTTTCTGGTCTGTTCCTTATAAACGTTATGATTTATATATTAATTTTACTTGTAGAGAACTTATGCTGAGTATATTTTTCATACAGGGACGCGGGGTTAACGGCATAGATGACATATGATATCTTTGTTTGTAAACTAGGTATTACTTGCTCAGAACTGAAATACTCAAGTTCCGTTTCCAACTAGTTTCTCTTGGAGGATGATTGTTCTTTTAAAAATGTCAAATTTCTTTAAATGTGTTAGCATGAAATTATTCAACCATTTTCTATATGCTAGTGAATCCCTTTTTCTCTTCTCATCTTTTTAGATCTGCCGATATACTTATTCCTGTAGCTCTTGAAAGATAAATCTTGTTTGAACAAAATTGAAATTAGTTAAATTGCATTTCAAAGTCGTCTGTAATAATACAATAAATTAGATTTGTTGACTAATCATCAATGATCAGTTCAATCATTTTTACAGTTTTGATTACATCATATTTTTTTGATTTGCATAAGTTTATTAATTTCTTTGTCTCTCTCTTCATTATTCTTTGTACTTAAAAGACCTTTATTTTTTAACTCGCTTGTGCATTCAATGTTCAAGTTTCACAGGCATATATTATTTTAAGTAAGACTCAGTGATTATAAGCATTACTCTTCATACATTTTACGAGCCACGCTTTCTGCTTATGGGACTCTGTAGGTTATATACATATATAACAATATATACATTTGTATACAATATATAAATTTGTATACCAACCTTATTTAATGTATAAGGAATAGGTGAACGGCAAGTAGCTAAGTTGCTCTAAGAATTAATCAGAGAGAATAAAAACAAATCTATACAGAGAGAGAGAGTGTGAGAAAGAGAGAGAGAGAGAGAGAAAGAAAGAAAAAGAAAGAAAGAAAGCAAAAAACGAAAGAAAGAAGGAGAGAGAGGAAGTCATTTCAGATGGTAGAAACTAAAAATAATTTAATAAGAACGAATTTTCCTCTGACAGCCTTTAATATTAATAAGAAAGATTTACTCGACTTATTTGAAAAAAATATATAAGTTACTACAGTTGCTTTATAAAATAACATTGCAAAATCAAATTTGTTGAATCTAACTTTTTAGGACTTGGAATATTTTAAGAAAAATGTTAACTGTAAAATAATAATATGAGATTATGATTTAAGCTCCTAATTATTAAAATATGTCAGGGGCGAGAAGGAGTGCTGCTATAAGGTTGGTTCACTGAGTTTGACTCTATACATTTAGCGGAGCACAAAAACGGGACGAATCCGTACGGCGAAGCATTGGCCAGAACATAATTTTGCATCCGCAGGACATTCGTCCGCTACACACTGAACGCCATGACACTATGCAACGATGATGGAAATTAACTGGTATGAAACCGTGCGGCGTGACATTGCGCAGAGCGTGATATAAGTGTATACGTTTTAATGCTATCTGAATTTTACTTTCTTTTATCACCAAATATTTTAATCATATATTTTTTACTCACCAATAACCTTGATTAATGTTGAGCGGTAAATAGGGAAAACTTTAAACCTGTAACTTGATCAATATTAGTTAACTCTACAAGAAAGAGTGTCCATTTTCACGAGGTAAGTAAGAGAGAGAATCGAAGCTTATGTTATATTATGGTATGACTCACATGATGTATAATAATAAAGATTAGTTAATTTTTATAATCAAAGAATCTGTGAGGATAATAATTTACACGCAAACTTTAAAATTTACGAATAAAAGGCAGCATTTCTGAAGATAACATTATCCCCGAAAATTTCAGAATCAACTTGTCTCTCATATGTAATTCTTTATGCATAGGTAATCGCCGCAAACAATATTAAAAAATATCAATACTAGTAAAATACTGATGTTTCGAAATATAGATATTGAAAACTCGAGAAAAGAATATAGTATGCATAATTACTTTCCAAGATCGTCCTCGATAATATTCTTCATCGACTAAACTAATAATACAATCATGATATATATCATTAGGAATATTATAAAAGCAGTGATAACGGATTAATGATATGTTTGTGCATTCAAAATTTTCAATGGCATATCCACTTTTACACTTAACGGTAGTTCAGTGCTATCTATAGTCACAGATGCAGTTTCAGTCTCCGCCAAACTGGCTTCACATTCGTCCCTAATTTTCCTACAGTATTCTTCATCACTATGTTATATCTATATAAATACCACTTCCAAGCTTGATGATGAATTACTGCGACAAATAAGTGGAGATGATGATCACTATCCGCTAAGAGTTAATCCATAGTGAGGTCTTCGGAAAAATTGATGGTATAGGTTACACCAGATGTGTAAACAGACTGTCACTAACGTTTCCTATTGTACAGACAAAGAAACGAAACAATCCACTTTTCGCGGCTCAGATTATGAGAAGAAAATCTTAGAATAACATGTCCTAGCTTACTCCGCAAACACCTGTTATATGACGAGCATCAAATAAGTTCTGGGAGAAACCAAATTTGTTTAAAGGATAATAACTTGTTCCCCGAGTATAAAAATTTAAAACACAGAAAAACAAGCACCTGCTTCTTAAAAAACAAAAAATGTTTAAAAGCAAAAAACAGCTAGCCTTCAGACAACAAATAATAAAAACAGTGAATATTGAAATACTATTAAAATCAGTTCTTTTTACAACTTTAATAACTTGTGAACCAAAATTTCTTTATGAACTAACTAACCCTACAGCTTATGGAACTCACCAGTTCATCGCCGTAGTAACAAACGTTCGCCATTGGATTCTATCCTGGGCAATATCAATCCAGTTTTCATCACGAACATGTACTTCTTGAAGATCTCTTCTAATATTGTCCTCCCAACGACCTCTCGGTCTTCCCAATGACCTCCTTCCATCCGGTCTTCCAACCAGGATACAATGTAATCTTCGTTTTTCCCCCATTCGAACTACTGTATATGTCCGGCCAACCTTAGTCGTCGCGATTTCATTATTTTTACATCTGGTGAATCTTATAGTCCGTGGTTTCTTCATTATGAAGTCTCCTCCACTCTCCAGTCATCTTGTCCCGTTTCGGCTGCTATATCTTTCTTAAAACCTTATTTTCAAATACACGTAATATATGTTCACCTGCTAGGGTCGTACTCCAACTTTCGCATTCGTAAAATATTACCGATAGAATAACCGTTCTGTATATTTTCAATTTCAATTTCCTTGATATTAATCGCGATGTTAGAAGTTTTTGGACTGAATAGGAACATGTGTTCCACTATACTAAGCGACTTTTAATTTCTTCCGTAACCTCATTTCTTTTTGTTCCATATGCTCCCAAGTATATAAATTTGTTTCCTTTCTCTATGATCTCTCCCTAATTCTTATGCCTTTATTTCCTTCATCCCCTGTGTTTCGGCTGTTTTGTTTTTGTTTTATCTATGTTTACCTGTAGACCTATCTCATCGCAAGCTTCTACTACAACATCGGTGTTGCTTTCTAGTGCATCTATATCGTCCCCAATTAAATCTACATCATCCGCGTATACAAACAGTTGATCCTAACCATTCAATGATAGTCCATTTTTGTCCCCTTTAATTTTTAAAATCGTATATTCTCAAGCAAAATTAAACAGTAGTGGTGACAACGCATCGCCTTGTTTCAATCCGTTGCGAATCTTGAAACTATCTGATATATTATTACCTATTCGCACTCTGCTTATGGGGTCGTTGAGACACATCTTCACTAGTTGAACCATTTTTTCGGAATTCCAAATCGTATCAGGATACTGTATAACTTTTCTCTTTTAATAGAATTATATGTTGTTTTTTAATCAATGATTAGCTAATGAACCGTCCCATTGTATTCCCATTTCTTCTCCAATATTTGTCTCAAGGCGAGAATGTGGTCCAACATGGATCTATTTCTTCTAAATCCCCATCGGTGATCTCCAATTATTTCATCTACGTATACACTTAGATGTGTTAACAGAATATTACTTAATACATTGTAACATGTTGGAAGTAACGAGATTCCGCGGTAATTATTACAGCCCGATTGATCGCCTTTTTTGTAAATTGAACCTATTATTGAGGTTTTCCATTCCTTTGGGAGTCTCTTCCTTTCTTCATATAGCACTTATCAATTTATGTAGTTCCTTGATTAGTGCCGTTAATTCTGCTTTAATTAATTCGGCTGAAATATTGTCTATTCCTGGTTATTTGAATTTGATTAATTTCCTTACCAACATTTTGATCTTGATCTCGCCAAGTTCGGGAATCCACGGTTCTACGGTATGGATTTAAAATTCCTCTGTTTGTTCCCCGTTGCGTACATTAAGAAGTTTGTCGCATTAACTTTTCCACACATAGACAGTTTTAGTCGATCCACCTGAAGATCTCCATGGTCATTTCTAATTATTCCTAACCTCGGCTGGTAACCCTTTGTATAGATCTTGTTTGTTATTTGTCTTCCGATTTCCCTCTATCTTGTGAATTCTCTGCGTCAGATAATCTCGCTTTTTGTTTCTGAACCGAAGTGTGGCGTTTCGTTTCGCATTAACGTCGTGGTTGGTATTTGCTTCGCTTTTATTACTTAGCCATCGTTACTTGTTTTCGTTCCTCATGAAGCTTAATGCATTCTTCATAAAACCAAGGTTTGTTTTTCTGTTGTGTCTTCTCACCTACACGTTCCTTCGCTTGGGTCTTAATTCTTTCACGAATTACCTCCCACATCTTTCTTACCTCACTTCATTATTATCATCATCACTATTATTATTCGAGTCGGCTTGGATTTCGAACCTATTTAAGAGGTCCAGTTGGTAATCTGCTTTTATGCTCGGATTATTTAATTATATAACGTCGAATTTCAGTTGTTTTGTCCCCCTTGTTTTCTCTCCATGACTTTCCCCTTACTTTTGTGATCATTAATTGATGGTAGGTGTCACCTTCCGCTCCCCTGTACGACCTGACATCCATTAGATTGGTGTGTCTTCGTCTGTCTACTAATACGTGATTGATCTGGTTGAGAGTTTTAACATCCAGAGATACCCATGTGTATTTGTGTATGACTTTGTGTTCAAAGTACGTGCTCTTTACCAGTAATTGTTTCGAAATCGCGAAAGTTATCAGTCTTTCTCCATTGCTGTTGGTCTTTTCGCGAAGGCTGTATTTGCCTATAGTTTGTAAATATTTTTCTTCCCTTCCTAGCTTTGCATTGAAATCACCCAACACAATTTTCGAATTATACTTCGGCATTTGGTCAAAGAGCCTTTCTAACTCATTGTAGAATATATTTTTGTCGTTATCAGTAGCAACCTCGGTCGGAGCATAGACGTTTAATAAAACTGTGTTGTCCCATCGAGTACGTATCGTAACGTACGATAGTCTTTAGTTTACATAATTTTCATAGTCCTCATAGTCTTCATAGTTACATAGTTTTCATAGTCTTCATAATTTTTTTTACGTTTTTTTTGTACTCGTACAATATGCACTTCCTACTATGGAAGTTTCATTATCATCTCCCCCTTCTCTTCACAACCGAATTTCCAACTAAACAAGCGTTTATCTTCCATTCTTTTTATTTTCCTTGTCCTCTTCTATATTATTATTCTTTTCAGAAACAAGAAGAAACAAAATTTAGTACATCCGAAATAGGATTTATTGTTTCATTGAATATAAGATACTATACATTTGTGAACAGTATCAAAAAACAAAGCGAAACACGAAATGTTGCTGTGGAAAAAAAATGCCCAAGAATTATCTCGTGTCACCCGTTAATTTTGTGTTAAATATCACTTCATTCACACAAAATCGAAACAAAATCTATAGACGACAAATTTAGGTCCTGGCCTACTTCTGCCAGGCTAATATTCACGCCACTTCACGTCGATCTCAAAACAGTAAGATTAAGTCAAGATTGATTGTTTCTTCTTTGCATCTTTCATACTTCTTGTACAATTTATTAAGCAACTCTTTGCCAAGGGCATAAAATAAATAAAGGAAAAGTGTCCCGATCATGATTAAATTCATATTTCAAAAGTTGCATACAGCAATAAACACCTTTGGTAACCTACAACAGAAGCGAAATCATCAAAGAAAATTGTCTCTATTTAAATAAACTATAAATATTTAATACTTGATCTTATAAACTGAAATATTTGTCTGATCATGTAACAATTTACGTTTAGCATTCATACAAACACGATTGTGTATAATATAGTATCCTTAAACTTTTTAGACAGTTATTATCAATATCTTTCAACATATTATATTATTTTACGTCATGTGTAGCTTCTGTTTTCAGGCTGAAGTATTTTTCTATTATAATCTTGCCAATGATATTCATTTCAGGTTATGAAGTTTTTGCGACAAAATCTACTACGTTGGTAACCAAACATATAATTATAAGAATTATTATCAATCACATTATCGTGTTCTCAAGAAAGGTCATATTAGAGGTGACCATACGTATAATTATAATAAACAATTTATCTTCGAACATTAAGCATGAAGGTGATAAAATAGACGTTGTATTTCGTTCAAAGGTCATGAAAGACAGTAGGAAAAATTGTTTGTTTATAGCTGTTGCTGATGTGTTGCAAGATTATTTAATCACTTCCCGTATAGTTGTGTAAACAACGTTCTTTCCTGAAGTTCCAATAAGACGTTCTTGAAAATGACTCTCGGTTTGGAAACACGCATACCACATGATAATAGGAACAGTGCTCCTTTCTCGGTAAGTTGAATGAAGTAATGTTAACGAGAACAAATAAGTTAGAGTTACCCCTAAAAAAGTTGGTGACTCTTTAAAGCTTTCTTGATCGTTCATGGTCCAACATTAATTTCTAAAAATATATCTTTTCACTGGTGTCTAGTACAGACTCTCTAAGTTGAAATAATTCAACTGTTAACGTCGGGTGGTAATGTACTGAAGTACAAGTAGTAGAAAAATGCGATATGAAATGTTTGTGGCTTAAAGCTGAACATTATTATAGGTATCTGAAATGACGTTGAAGAGAAACATTCGAGAACAAAAAGAGGGTCAATACTAAGAATACTGTATATCACAATGGATATGACTACCATTTTCGCGATTAACAAAATCAATGAGTTATGCACAAAAGTAACAAAACCAAATTAAAAGAGTTATCAAATTTATTTCTGGAACCCCTAAAATTCACAAATAATATCTATTGTTAAAGTTATTAATAAGATAGAATATTAAACGATTCAACGAACTGTTAGGTAGAGAAATGCAATACTTCAGCCACGATAATAAGAAAGAACATAATATAGAAATAATGGAACTAAACAAACTAAATGTAACAAGGTGTCTTAAGAAATAAAAGAAACCAGCTATTGAACATTTAACAAGTTGATATTGTAAAAACTTTCAAAAATGGATTTTAGAAAATGTATGATGACTAGAACTCCTGAACTGTAGAAGATAATCGTTTGTATTTCATGGAGGTACACTGGTCTAAGAAACTAAGAATTTTAGGATAGGCCTAAATTTTAAGATAGGCCTACATATGCAAAAAATGATATAACGTCGAATGGAAAATATTAATTGGCATATTTTGAGGTTTGGTTCAGATTTCGTAATTGTACAATGCTAAAAGCAAATGTAAATATTCAATGTTTAGATATTTCATTAAGAAATGGAATTGAAAATAAATGCTAATGTTCCAAGAAGTCGCATATTTTAATGGTACAGATATAATTAACTTAGTTACAGTTATCTATCGTAACGTGATTTAGCTGAAAGTAATCGAAGCTTATGAGTCCACCTCAAATGCAACTGGAAGTAAATCCATTGATTTCCAAATGCTGTCTAAAGTATGCAAGCACTAAATAAAGAATACAGACTCCATATTATCTTCTTATTTTTTTTTAGAAATAATAAGAATAACAAAGAAACATAAGACAAACCATACCGAAAAAAAATCAAATTAATATAGTTTACAACAAGTTTTTAAATAGTTTTTGTTAATATAATAGTAACAATTTATGAAAGTAATTTGCCCTTACAATATATTTTTGTTTACTTACAAAAGAGATAAAAGAAGTGTTTGATATTAATACAACTTTATTTCTACAACATTTTTAGCAGATTACAGTGTACTTAAGATCGATGTGTTACGTATTGCAACATTAACTAACAAGATGCCAATATCAGTATTCACATATCAGTACTTGTGCTAATATTAGTATGCACAGAGAAACAAAATTGACGAAATCAGGGTTGGAAAATGATACAATCACCATGTCGAATGTCTTATATATGAGCGCCAATATGCTGAACCATATACCCCACCAAAGTTTCTATCCAGCCTTTCCTATGCAGAAGCTTCAATTTTCGCCGTGTAGAACAAACTACCAATTTCAGTTCATTGATAACATTCAACTGTAATGTTATGGGCATAAAATTGGGTACCCAAAATACTTGAAAGTTTCTCCGTTAGATTAGCATTTCGCAAAATTACAGGGGAAACCCATTACTGCATTGCCTGCTATTGAAAGCAGTCGTTAGTGAAATTGACGACGTAAGACTTTGTTGTGTTGGATTGTCATCAACAGTTCTCTGATGGCAAGTTAAAGCATGGAAGAAAGTGTTTGAACACGGTTATGTAGACAATAAACTTCAAAGAATAATGGGGAACGTAAGATCTATTTCTTGATTAAGACCAACTGTTTCCCATATTTGCACCGAGTTTCGACCTTTTTGTCGAAGATTTAATGTACTGTGTCTATCCACATAAACAGTCTCAATATAATTTCTTTACATTGCTAAAGAAATTGTTATATATTACAATCCTTTACATTGTTACATCCGCACAACCATTTCTGTTATATATAATTCGAAAACATCCAAGTGGTTCTTTTTTCTCTTCGGTGCTCAGTCTCGTGCGCCAGTGACGTTTTAATTTAATGTAGTACACATTAGTTACATTGAAACCTGGGTTCCAAAAATCCAGTTGAAAATCCTACTACTTTCTTGGCTATCTTTAAGCTAAAAAAACATTACATGAGGTGCAGCTAAAACATCATTAGCGGTTGTTTTGAATAATTCGATTGTTCGTAAAGACGACAACCAGTACTCTGAGTAGTATAAGCGCGTCGATAACAATCCAAGTGGTCAACATGGAATTCCAGTTTATATGATAAAGTCCTTAATATTTACTCTATTGGTGATAAATAAGTATAAATTTTATATAAATGTAATGTGGCAGGAATTGATAGTTTTGCTGGTGAAGTCCATGAATGCTCAATCCTTACCTTGGTTGCACCTGTCAATCACTTTATGTACAATCAACGAAGAATATGTCTGAAATGCAAAGTAGTGAACATAGGCAACACACCATTAGGAAATTATCGCTTAGTCTGGTCTAGAGAGCAAATAAATTTTCCTCTTCCTCCTCCGTGCAGAACCTATACACACACACACACACACAGAGAGAGAGAGAGAGATACGTCACCTCATTTTGCTTAAACTTACTCACTTCGTCCAAAAGCACGAGTTCAAAAACTAAAAAATAACTTCAGTAAATGATAATAAGCATGGCGCCCACGAAAGTTAGAAGAATATTAATTTAAACCTCCAATTAACTGAGATATAACACAACGTAACTCTAAATTGCGCTTATAAAGACAAATATTCTTGTTTAAGTTTCGAAACAAAACCATCACTCAATACTGCAAAAAGGTATATCAATTGTGCAAAAGTCTTAAGCGCCCTCTGTGATGTAATGGTATAATGCATGGAAATAAGTGCTTCAGAATAGAATCTGAGGTCGTCGGTTCAAGTCCTTCCTATTACCATTCACGTTTTCATTTTAAATAAAACAGCTGAAAAATATCAATTTTACATAAATATGTTAAATGGCATTCCAATACTTGGATAATACGACGGACTCAAAGAAATATGTTACGCTGTCAGTTTTAACAGTAGAAGCTACTTAAGGGATGTGATTAAGGGAATCAAGCGAACATGTGAGTTAATATGACCAACCGTCTATTTCAATCCAGATCAGCCGATTACACAAGACAACATTTTAAAATGTTTTTCCGTAACATGAAATATTTACTCCATTCTTTACTAATTTGGGGATGCTGATTTCGAACTTGGCTTTCTAGTTCGTACCTTGGCTTACTGGTTAAGGCATTGGTTAAAAGGCCTTATTGATTAAGAAAACCGGGTTCGAATCCGGGCTGGGACAAGATATTTTCGTTTCATGTTCATATTTATTATCAATATGTTTTTTTTTTTTTTGTATTTTTCGTAGATTATCTTACACGGGAATGAAGCAACTGAGAGGAAGAAATGCAAAATACAATGTCTATCGTTGGTGAAGGTTTAGCGAACTGTATATGCAATGAAAAGGAATTTACGCAGGATGAATACGGATTGCGAGAAAGAAAGGTAAAGTGTCTACGCGTGAATAAAATAGACGAAAAAAAGGTTGCTGTACTGACCGTGTGGTCGAGTAGTAAAGAAACCAACTTCGGACCTTGGGCCGTAAGTTCAAATGCCACCGTCGCCTTCCATTTATTTTTTGTTGTTTGAAACCGTTTTGTATACTAGCTGAGAGCCGTTAACCAACGAAGCTAATATCATGTTTGGGAAACGAGTTTGGTTTTGTCGTCAGACAGCTAATTGATCGCGTGTAAAGGGGTTTGACCGATCGTTGCTAATGTTTTGTGATCCCATATGTGCTTCTCTGGACGCACAACGAGTAGTGAGACAATCAAGTGGAGCTCTGGTTTCGTGGTTTTTCAAGCACGGAATGTGGTATATGCTTATTTGTGCGAGCTAATGTGGTAACATTACTGTGCAAGTGATCTGGTGATGCTGATGCTACCCATATGCTGAAAATAGAAAAGCATATGGGTAGCATTATTACGGCCCACGTCAAAGGCGATGAACTCGATATGAACGAAGATGAGGACACGGCATACTACACGTATAGTAACGATGAATGCGCATCCTCACCGGATCTAAAAGACCCACATTCTATTTCACCGAATCAGGTCCAATTCAGCAATGGTAAATTAATTGATGGCGAGAAGGGGAGTCAAATTGTCGCATTCTATCGATTCTCTAGCAAAGAACATAGACGGTTGACGTTCATGCACACCCAATTTCGATTTATTAAAACTGAAAGGGACGTAATAGGTTTACTCCAATTTGAACAGGATAAGCAGTCAGCAATAGACCATCGTATTCAGCTCCGTGTACTGTCACACGAACTGCGCGAAATAGTCAAGGTGAAACTGGATAATGGAATCATTCTACATGACAGCTATTTCCAAGGACTAGCAGGTGAGTTAAACAAAGAGTTTGGGATACTATGATTTGAAGCATCGTTCTTTTGCATCCAGTGCTTTAAACATGCAAGCCGATTTGCGTCACGACATAATACGAAATTTGTTTGTCGTCGGATATTGAGAAACCGACAATTAGTGTAAGACGATGTCCGTGTGTTTGTCGCCAACGTTCGTACTAAAGGTGTATATCCATCTTCCATCCTGAATGCAGATTAAAGTAGTATCAGTGTGCGAATTAACGGGGGGATGCCCGGGATTTCTCCCCCTAGCAAATAAGTTTCCCACCCTGACACATTAATTTTTCGTCCCTGAAAGGGCTAAATTTCTCCCCCTCTAGAAGATGTGTCGATCAAGATTAGATAGAAAATCGGAACATTTTCATTTGGCAGAAGCTGAAACTATTTTCATGCAAGTGACAAAGGTATAAGGATATTGTACTAGCAGCTAAAGAAGTCTATTCGGAAATCATTTCTTTTGTGATGTTTATGAAGTAGCTTAATGTGAAAGATTTAGCATGATTAATTTGATTTAGTGACATCCTATTGGCAAATGGGACACTTTATCTCCGCTGGTGTAGTGGTTACCTTCGCTGACTGCTGATCGTGGGGTCCCGGGTTCGATTCCAGGCTCTGCCAAAATTTTCTTTTTTTTTCAAAGCGAGAGGATCTGGAACGGTTCCCACCCAGGAGGATCGTGATGCAATTGGGGAGTGCTGTGAATAAATGTGAAAAGACGTTTCGTCCGAGTGAAGTCAGTAGACCAACTCCTCCCTTCGGAAGTAGCCTCATCTAGTACGATTGAAAATGACTGAGAATTATATATATATATATATATATATATATATATATGTGTGTGTGTGTGTGTGTGTGTGTGTGTGTGTTGCCTGTTGGAATCCGTGCGTTATGGTTTATCACCCCTGGCTAAAAAGTTTAATTCGCACACTGAGCAGTATCACCAAAGAACTGTATTCGACGTGTATTTTGGCGCCAACAGGTGCAAGGAGCGTGGAATGCACTGCGCAGAAAGTAACGTCCTTGACACAATCGTTGGCCATACAATTAGATCAGATAGCACTCGCGCACTGAAACTGTATGTTTTGTGCGCGGAACCTGGTGGCAAATTCCTGGACAAGTTTCATTGTTACACTAAAAAATGGTCATTTAATGTGGCCGCTCGAATATCACAACAAAAGATCATATGCTGTCGTGGTTGCGGAAATGCATTATAGTATACTTCGTATCAAAATAATTGCGACAGCGAACGCCGTGCAGCTAGGCCAAACCAAGGCCACCTTCTTATCCCATAATTCTGTATGGTAAACAGACCACCTCTTCCTCCTTTCTTCGCCTCTCCACACTAAAATGAAGAAACATCACGATAACATTTTTTTTCTAAATATACATTGTTAGGATCGATAAAATGAAAGAATAAAAGTTAGACACGATATTTAAGTTGAGGGAGGGAGAAACTTAAAAACATACAATGAATAATTGAAAACGTTAGACAGAGCAGAAAAACGAAGGACAGAGAAAAGGGAAGAGAGAAGAAGAAGACGAAGAGGGAGTACAAATAAAAATACGGAATTTAAACGTTGTATGAAACAAATTACATTATAAAGTTCAGTTCCCACAAATCCAGCAGCGAGATAGAAGAAGTAAGTGACTTTTGGACTTTATATTTTTTTAGGGGTATTCGAATTTGTGGACGGTTGTTTGAAAAATAAATTAAGCCACTTTCAAAATGGAGACCAAACATAGTGGACAGATTAAATACTCATTATTTCCGATGGAAGTGGAACTGCAGAGTTTTGAGACATATCTATAATAATGTCAAAAGTGCAACATATATTTTGTTTGCGCGGCGTTCGGTTGTAAATTCAGTGGAGCTCAATGAACGTACTGGTTCGGAATACATTGTAATCAGGGCTTCCGCCAGAGTTTTCATATTGGGGGTGTAAAGTCAAAATTGGGAGGGTGTACGTAGAGGTTTGCACTGTTTCTATCAACTTTCGACCGCAAACAGTTAAAGCTGGGTGATAGTCTCGAGGACTAGAGGCTGACACCCCCCTAGGGGATGAGGTCTAGCTGAATCACTGATTGTAACAAACCCAGTAGATAGGATAAGCCATACCATTGTTTCCAGACTACTAAGGAAAAATGAACAGAAAAAGAAAATGAATGAATTATATTTGTTCTGTTTGTTTTCTATCAGAAAGAGCCAATAGTATATATCCAAACTGTATAATAATAAGTTAGCAACGTTCAAAAACTAAATTAGCATGTCTCTTATAGTAGACCTTGTATGTCCCGCATTTCAAACGTGAAGAAAAGATACACATTTAATAGTATATTGATAAATTATAGGATGGAAACTAATTTTGTGCCAAACTAGTATGAAAAGGATTCTTCTTTTGAAATAACCAAAATCGGTGGCCATTTTCTACTAATATCTTAAAATTTATCTGTCCTAAACATCCCACTGTAGGTTCCACCTATTGCGAGTATAACGTTCTAATAACACTAGTCAACAAATTTAAAGTTTTTTCTGCCACATGGACGAAAATCAGTCTTCTTTACTAAATCGGCCCTGCTGAACACGAGAATGGCAAGGAAGACGTCGTAGGACGTAAGGTTTTTGTGTGACAGAGGTTAGGTGGATTCTGTCAAAACGACAATATTACCTAGTTTTCTTAATCCATAATGCTATTTACCTAATCTGGATTGGTTAACCGGAAGAGGTGTACTTTTGGTTGGGCTATAATTTGAATCAAAGGAGGTTTATGGTTCGGGCAATTCATTTGCTTGCTCCTCTGGTGGAGAAGAGTCTTCTGACTTTGCATATAGGTCAGGGACTGGGAGTTCAGGTCAATGTCGTATGGGTTTTTGAGGGGTTGGAACATTTGGGTACTCAATATTATATTTTGTTATTTTAGAATGACCCCCAATTATTGTTAGACTGAAATAACAATCTTCAGCATGACTGGTTGGTTCACGCCAGATCATTCATTGACACTGCAAAAGGCATACCGTAGCTCGAGTTTTATCGCCACTTCTCCACTTAATAATACTAGAATAACATGTTACATAGCACACTTTGTCTTGATCACCAAAACGACACCTAATAAGCTGTAATAAGTATGTTTTAACATTTCTGTTAATGAACGGCTCGGCGATCTCTTCATAGCGGAGAAAAAACACCCACAAACACTTACGACGACGTGTGACGGGCAAATAAAATGAAACTAAACCTAAAATGTGCAAGCAGTTATACGAATCTTCCTTATCTATTTGCCCTCAACCTGAATCTTTAGCAGTAGAGTCCCATTTTGCGCAGTTTTATTACATCTGCTAAAAACGTGATATTTTATAGATGTGTCAATACAATCACATGTCATGTAGTAGAAAACCACAAAACATTGTTGCTGCATATTGTGAACCTCGATTTTCATATTTGTGCCCGTGTGGGTAAATTAAATCGTGTTTTTTTTAAGTTCTACTTAAGCAATATTACGTCTTAAAACAAGCAGTACACACAGTATACATGCAAATATATATTTTTCCTTAGAAAGAATAATGCGATTGTTATTTGTGTTTAGATGGCACGTTGGAGTAGGGAAACTTGCTGGACTTTTCAGTACTAAAATAAACCAACATAGGTTCAAACCCTGTTCAAGCCAAAGTTTATTTACAAAGCAATCGTAAAGAATCTAATCATAACTTCTCATACAAAACGGAGAATCCTTTAGACTGTGGAATCAAATACCTAAGTCCCTATACAGAGGAAGACGATTTACGAATATTGGTTGAAAAGTCCAAATAAAGCTTCTGGCTCTTACCTGGAAAGTTAGGAATAAGTTATTGATCTGAAATATCCACTTTTCCTGTTATTATTCTTAGAAAGAAACACTATAGCATTTGTTAAGCACGCTTTAAAAAGAGACACCTGTGGAGTATTGCTATAGTTGTGGACTTCTAATTGGAAAAAATGGGTTCGATTCCCCACTTTTTCGCATAAACTGAAGTATTCAAACAGAGATTCATCTCCGGGTTGGAGAACTTACGAAGCATCACTGGTCAGAATTCAAGTTGAAAGTAGGTGTGTTCCTTAGCATAATGATAATGTACCTTTCTTGTTTTTCATTAGCCTTTCTCTCTTCCTGTTTATCTGGATGTATTGTTAACGTGCCTTGGGTGCGCCTTTCTCTTTTTGTTCTTTTTTCTCTCTGTTCACCTTTACTTTTCTCTTACCTTACGAACTGTCTCTTTTTGAGCGTTTTCCAGAGCCAATTCCGAGGTACTTTCGATGACCCGGTGACAGGGCCGTGGCTCAAACATAAGTGAGAACCAGACTGATCCGTCTGGAAAATCTATTTAACTGGGAATTTTGGCGTCGTATTTTTCGTGCTATTGGGGTAATATCTCCGGTCCTGGTAAGAACTGAAAGAAACACTGTTCAATCTCAATGAAATAATTAAAATCTCTCCTTCATCCTCCAGGTAATCAGACCTAAATCAAATCACCGTTGCAGAATGGGTTCGAATCTTAAACCCGTTGACACAGTCCAAAACTTGACCAGCATCCCCGACAACCGGTGACAAGTTTGAGAACTGCAGTGCTCATTTCATCTATGTGAATTGTTATGAACACTAGTTCATTAGTGTTATAACTATTGGAACGATATACTAGCAATAGGTGGAATCTACAGCGGGATGTTCAGAACAGATAAATTATAAGGTATTAGTAGAAAATGGCCTCTATTTTGGTTATTTCAAGATAAGAAATATTTTTATATTAGTTTGGCACAACATTCGTTTCCATTATACAATTTATCCACATATTATTAAATGTGTTTCTCTTTTTCACATTTGAAATGTGGTATATGTAAGGTCTACTATGCCTATTAGGAGCATGCTAAAAGCTACACTTTCGCGTAATATAGACATACGATGTCGAATCAAACTGAATCCTGAGGCACTTGCTGAAGTAGGAAACCTTATGGTTGTAGGTTCGTATCGCCTGCAAGTGATGACTTTTTATACTTACAATACTAACTGTCATAAGTTAAAATTTGTGTTATGTTCAACTTGCCATGTTGCTTGAAGTGTGATAGAGCTTTTAATTGAAGTTTTAACTTCTCCATTTGCTAATGATAATTTTCTGGTAATGTTAGCTTTGTTCAGCCTGGTTTACAGTAAAATAAAAGACAATTAATGATCGTATCTTAATGTGACAATACTTGCGCTAAAATGGATTTGTTCCTAAAACTGCCAAAATATATTCATTTGATAACTCGACATGATAAAAAGGAAAAGCATACAGATGTGCTTATTTACCACACAAAACATACAGACAAAATATAATACATATATTCAATGCTACAATTTCCTTGTATTTGAACTTAGTAATTCCTGGCTTCTATATTTAGTTGGCAAGATGGGGTAGAGGAAACGTGCTGGACTTTTCAGTTCTAAAACATGCCAACAACGGCTCAAACTCTGTTCAAGCCAAAGTTTATTTACAAAGCGATCGTTAAAAATTTAATCATAACTTCTCATACAAAATGGAGAATCCTTCAGACTGTAGAAGGTAACACCTGAGTCATTATACAGAGGAATATGATTTACAAATGTTGGTTGGAAAAATCCAAATAAAGTCTCTGGGTTTACTAGGACAGATACGAACACGTCATTGATCTGAAATATCCACTTTTCATGTTATTATTCTTAGAAAGAAACACTATAGCATTTGTTAAGCACGTTTTGGGTATTGTGTAGAGTTACCTGTGGAGTATCAGTATCGTCCTAGAATTCCGACGGGAAACCTCGGTTCGATTGCCCACCAGCTAGTTTCTTTTTCGCATAAACTGAAGTATTCAAACAGAGATTCATCTCCGGGTTGGAGATGTTACGAAGCACCAATTTTGAGAATCCGAGTAAACAGTGCATGTTCTTTAGCATAATTATAATATAGTTTTCATGTTTTTCACTGGACTTTCTCTGTTCCTCCTTTTCTTGATGTATTGTTATATTGTCTTTGTAGCTTCTTTATCTTCTTCTTCTTCTTCACTCTCTCTCTACTCATGTTAATTGTTCTGTTACATTACACAAACTCTCTCTTTTTGTCCTTTTTTCAGAGCCAAATCCGAGCCACTCTCGATGACTCGATGATAGGGCCTCCCCAAACATAAGTTACCCGGTAACCAGAGTGACCCGGTCAGGAAAATCTATTAAACTGGGAATTTTTGCGTCATATTTTTCGTGTTTTCGGGGTAATATCTCCCGTCCTGGTAAGAACTGAAAGAAATATTGTTCAAACCCAATGAAATAATTAAAATGTCTTGTTCATCCTTCGTGTTATCAGACCTAAATCGAGTCACCGGGGCAGAATGGGTTCGAATCCTAAACTCGATAACACAGTCCAAAACTTGACAAGCATCATACGACAGACGGAAACTTGTTTGAGCTCTGTCGTGATCATTACATCTGTGCGAATTGCTATAAACACTAGTACATTAGCGTTGCAATTATTGGAACGTTATACTCGCAATAAGTGGAATCTACAGTGGGATGCTCAGAACAGCTAAAATTTAACGTATTAGTAGAAAATGACCACCGATTTTGGTTATTTCAAGAGAAGAAATATTTTTTAAATTTGTTTGGCACAAAACTCGTTTCTATCCTATAATTTATCAGTATACTATTAAATGTGTTTCTTTTCTTCACGTTTGAAATGCGGGACATATAAGGTCTAGTATATCAATAAGGAACACGCTAATTTTGGTTTTGAACGTTGGTAACTTATCATTGTTATACAGTTTGGATATATAATATTGGCTCTTTCTGATAGAAAATAAACAGAACAAATATAATTCATTCATTTTCTTTTTCTGTTCAATTTTCCTTAGTAGTCTGGAAACAAAGGTATGGCTTATCGTATCTACTGGGTTTGTTACAATCAGTGATTCAGCTAGACCCCAACCCCTAGGGGGGTGTCAGCCTCAAGTCCTCGAGACTATCACCCAGCTTTAACTGTTTGCGGTCGAAAGTTGATAGAAACAGTGCAAACCTCTACGTACACCCTCCTAATTTTGACTTTACAAACCCCAATATGAAAACTCTGGCGGAAGCCCTGATTACAATGTATTCCGAACCAGTACGTTCATTGAGCTCCACTGAATTTACAACCGAACGCCGCGCAAACAAAATATATGTTGCACTTTTGACATTATTATAGATATGTCTCAAAACTCTGCAGTTCCACTTCCATCGGAAATAATGAGTATTTAATCTGTCCACTATGTTTGGTCTCCATTTTGAAAGTGGCTTAATTTATTTTTCAAACAACTATTCACAAATTCGAATACCCCTAAAAAAAAATAAAGTCCAAAAGTCACTTACTTCTTCTATCTCGCTGCTGGATTTGTGGGAACTGAACTTTATAATGTAATTTGTTTCATACAACGTTTAAATTCCGTATTTTTATTTGTACTCCCTCTTCGTCTTCTTCTTCTCTCTTCCCTTTTCTCTGTCCTTCGTTTTTCTGCTCTGTCTAACGTTTCCAATTATTCATTGTATGTTTTTTAAGTTTCTCCCTCCCTCAACTTAAATATCGTGTCTAGCTTTTATTCTTTCACTTTATCGATCTTAATAATGTATATTTGGAAAAAAATGTGCCCATGATGTATCTTCATTTTAGTGTGGAGAGGCGAAGAAAGGAGAAAGAGGTGGTCTGTTTACCATACAGAATTATGGGATAAGAAGGTGCCCTTGGGGTGGCCTAGATGCACGGCGTTCGCTGTCGCAGTTTTTTTGATACGAAGTATAAAATTTCGAATTGGAGTAAATCTGTTACGTCCCTTTCAGTTTTAATAAATCGAAATTGGGTGTGCATGAACGTCAACCGTCTATGTCTTTCACTAGAGGATCTATAGAATGCGACAATTTGACTCCCCTTCTCGCCATCAATTAATTTACAATTGCTGAATAGAACCTGATTCGGTGAAATAGAATGTGGGTCTTTTAGATCCGGTGTGGATGTGCATTCATCGTTACTATACGTGTAGAATGCCGTGTCCTCATCTTCGTTCATATCGAGTTCATCGCCTTTGACGTGGGCCGTAATAATGCTACCCATATGCTTTTCTATTTTCTTCTCACATCTGCTTGCAGACGATGCATCACCATCACCAGATCGATTGCACAGTAATGTAACCACATTAGCTAACACAAATAAGAATATACCACATTCTGTGCTTGAAAAACCACGAAACCAGAGCTCCACTTGATTGTCTAACTACTCGTTGTGCGTGCAGAGAAGCACATATGGGATCACAAAACATTAGCAACGATCGGTCAAACCCCTTTACACGTGATCAATTGGCTGTCTGACGACAAAACCAAACTCGTTTCCCAAACATGCTATTAGCTTCGTTGGTTAACGGCTCTCAGCTCGTATACAAAACTGTTTCAAACAACAGAAAGTAAATGGAAGGCGACGGTGGTATTTGAACTTACGGCTCACGCTCCGAAGTTGGCTTCTTTACTACTCAACCACACGGTCAGTACAGCAACCTTGCTTTCGTCTATTTTATTCACGTGTAGACATTTTACCTTTCTTTCTCGCAATCCGTATTCATCCTGTATAAATTCCTTTTCATTGCGTATACAGTTCGCTGAACCTTCACCAACGATAGACACTGTGTTATACATTTCCACCTCCCAGTTGCTTCATTCCAGTGTAAGATAATCTACGAAAAATACAAAAAAAAAAAGAAAAACATATTAATAATTTAATATGAACATATGTAAGTATGAACATGAAACGAATATATCTTGTCCCCACCGGGATTCGAACCCGGTATTTTTTAATCAATCCCGTAACCGGTAACCCACGGTACGAACTAGAAAGCCAAGTTCGAAATCAGCCCCAAATTAGTAAAGATTGGAGTAAATATTTCATGTTACGGAAAAACATTTTAAAATGTTGTCTTGTGTAATCGGCTGATCTGGATTGAAATAGACGGTTGGTCATATTAACTCACATGTTCGCTTGATTCCCTTAATCACATCCCTTAGGTAGCTTCTGCTGTTAAAACTGACAGCGTAACATATTTCTTTGAGTCCGTCGTATTATCCAAGTATTGGAATGCCATTTAACATATTTATGTAAAATTGATATTTTTCAGCTGTTTTATTTAAAATGAAAACGTGAATGGTAATAGGAAGGACTTGAACCGACGACCTCAGATTCTATTTTGAAGCACTTATTTCCATGCATTATTCCATTACATCACAGAGGGCGCTTAAGACTTTTGCACAATTGCTATACCTTTTGGCAGTATTGAATGATGGTTCCATTTCGAAACTTAAACAAGAATATTTGTCTTTATAAGCGCAATTTAAAGTTACGTTGTGTTATTTCTCACTTAATTGGAAGGTTAAATTAATATTTTTCTAACTTTCGTGGGTGCCATGCTTATTATCATTTACTGAAGTTATTTTCTAATTTTTGAACTCGTGCTTTTGGACTAAGTTAGTAAGTTTAAGCCAAAAGAGGTGTCTTGTGTGTGTGTGTATATGTTCTTCCAATCAGTGCTTGAGCTAATTCTGCACGGATGAGGGAGAGGAAAATTTATTTGCTCTCCATACCAGACTAAGTGAAAATTTCCTGTATGGTGTGTTGCCTATGTTCACTACTTTGCATATCAGAGACATTCTTCGTTCATAGTACATAAAGTGATTGACAGGTACAACCAAGGTAAGGATTGAGCGTTCATGAACTTCACGAGCAAAAATATCAATTCCTTCCTAATTAAATTTATTTAAGATTTATAGTGTGAAATCCGAGCAAAAACACCAGAGGTGCAAAATGTTCAGTCATGTTCTTCAGCCCTAAAAAGTGGTGAAATAGAGGACGGATGAGCCAAATTCCTTGCGTAAGAGGAACACTGGAACTTAGAGCGAGGTGGCAAGGTTCATGATCTTCAAGCCATAAGGCTGTTTACGGCCCTAAAACCCACTACGCCCACCAAAACTAACCTAAGCGTCGAAGTCAAATAATATGAACCTTGCCACCTCGTGCCAAGTTCAAGTGTTCCTCTTACATGCTGTCGCCAAGGTACTTGCCTCATTCGCCCTCTATTTCACCCTTTTTTAGGGCTGAAGAACTTGGCTGAACTGTTTGCACCTCTGGTGTTTTCGCTCGGATAGTATGTCCTTCTGATCTAAGTTCAACTTCTACTTCCTCAACTGATGTGTCTAGTAGAACTCCTCTAATTACTACTGAGAGCGTTTTCGTGGTGGTGTTGTCTGATGCTAGGTTAGTAGTGTGAGTCTAGCAGTTGTTTTTTTTTAAATATTTCAAAACTATGTTTATTACGGTTTTTTTTTTAATCGATGTGTAATGACTTGATTATGATTCCATTGAGGGTAGGTGTTATTTCGGTCACGTCTTCTCTGTGCGGGTATTTGAGTAGTTTCTGCAGTAGTAGTTACGAGTCTTGTGTGGTGTATCAAAATTTGTAAGAAGAAATGTGTGAACTGTCAAAGCTGACTGATGGTTAAATTGGTCTAAGCCTTGACATTCGTTCATGTAGTTATCCCCTTCAGAGAAATGATGGTATCGAGACGAGACGAGACGAGACAAGACTGGCATCAGTTTCGTTCTTGTCTTGAATTTTTAAGGACAGTCTTGGTCTTGGTCTCGTCTTGAACTGAAAATTTCGGTCTTGTTCCTGGTGTTGGTCTTGTCTTGAACTGAAACTTTCGGTCTTGATCTTGGTCTTGGTCTCGATTGTAAACCTCAGTCTCGTCTCGGTCTTGTCTCGGTCTCATCTCAAGAGTCTCGAAAGACGATAGACTAAAATGTTGCCGTCTTTTGACTAATTTGAAATGAGTAGGCAGGCTTTCTGATCACAGTACAAGAAGAAAAATATTAATATGATATTAACATACAGTAGTTTGTTATATTGTTAATTTAGGGTTTAGATTAGAAAAAATATTTTGAAATAGAAAGAAAATTATTACGATTTTAATGTAATATAAAACTATTTAGGATATATTGAATACCAATAAATGAGATACATGAAAATATTTCTATTATGGAGACGGATCTATGTTGCGAAATTGGTATATGTAAAATTCACGTTTTGCTATTTCTAACTTATATTTAAATAGACTGAATAACTGTTACGTTGAAAATGAAACATTTACATTTTAGTCGAAATTTTCTACCAGATTTATAGAAATAAAAGAACGTACACTGCTAAAGATTTTCCGAAACATGCGCGAGAAAAGCTAGGCAACCGTAGCTACCTAGAAATTTTCAGTAATTTGGAGAATAAAAGGCATCCATTATACAGTTCTCAAGAGCGTTGAGAGCAAAAGAAAGAAAAACAGAAGTCTAAAAATTTGAACACAGGCTCTTTAGTCAAAACTCCAGGGTGCTCTAAATTTCCAGTTGAAAGGAAACAGTATAGAGTGTTAGAATTGTGTTGGCTGAATCCCGAAGATATAAACCAAGTTGATCCCACAAATTTGGCACATTTTAATCATTTATGTAATTGTCAATTAGGGTTCGGAATTCCCATTCACTCAAAATATTTCTCATTTCTCAATTTATCAGACATCAAACTCTTGATGAACATTGCATCCAAAGCAATGATAAGAAACTTTTTTTTTTCATTTTGCGCATATGCAGAACTGAAAACGAAAAATATCCAGATAATCATACGAAGTCTCTCAGTTTTCCTCAATTACAGTGAAACAACGAGAAATGTTCAAAATTCTGCGAAACTTCCCTTGGAATTCCTAGAAACGTTAGCAAAATTTCGAACAGTGTACAACACGTGACAAACATTTTACCTATTGTGAACTTTTGTACACAAGGAAATAATCAAATAGTCTAGAAATAAATTGAAAATAGCACTTAAAGAACTACACAGCTACACGAATCAATAAGTTTATAACATTGCTCTTGACTGATTTAACGAACCAATTCATAGAAGGGATTCCGCCAGGAATTTCCGTTTGGGAGGGTTTAAGTGGAGTTTGTATGGTTTCTATCGATTTTTGAGCGCAAAAATTTTAAAGTTATTGGGTATTTTCGAGAATTTTTTTGGGGGGGAGGGGTGACACGGAATGGCGGAATTACTGATTCATAGGCATGGACTACAACTGCACATTCATATATTAAAGCAATAAGAACAGAGTGACGTGTGTTCCTGGTAGGCGCTACTTTCAAATAGCGAATTGCGAATCTTATAAACTGAAATAAGGGCATTGGTATTTCAAATAAGCTGTGTTATCAGATTAAAGTATCTTTCCAACAATCCTAGCAAAACATAGCTTAATAGGTAAAATAAATTACTTTACTGTGTCTAAAGCATACTATACTTCGTCGGGAGGTCTCGGCGAAACTTCACCAACGACATATAGATAATCCAAATTTGACAATCGCTTGATTTATTTTTTTTACAAACAATACTGTTTTTTATCGAATGTCACAGGTATATTTAAGTGATATGTTGTGTAGAATTTCCTCTGCATAAACTAAGAAGTTCCTAAGGAAAACTTTATACAATATTTAGGCTTCAGCAACAAGTGCTGGGAAGCTTTATACAATCCTCATGTCTGTCTGTCGACAACTTTCAAATCAGGAACTACCAAGGCTACGAAGATAGTTGAGGTGTCCCGCGATTTGCTTGTTTCCATATAAGCCTACGTAGAAATATATATTGTCTCCATCTTTTCTAAGGTACCAGTTAGTTTTCCAAAAATATTTCCATTTTTTTTTTTTTAATGTAATAAGGAAATGGTGTGAGAGGAAAGATCTATATTTCAATTTAGACAGTTTGGCTTCTTGATGAACGCTTTACAGTCTTTGCGGGATAAGTCTAGCAGAAGCTGACATAAATGATAGTATCAACAGAAGTAAAAGCATGGGGACCAAATCAATCTCCAACATGTTTATATTCTTATTGAAAGAGAACACAAAATAGTCTAGATTAAATTGAGGCGAAGTCATAATTGTGCAATGGAAAATTCTGGCTTGGCCTCAACTTAGTGCTGGCTAGAAGCTTAGTGGTCGATTGTAAAACTTGATGTTAAAGTCATATTGTTAAACTATAATGTAGCATGTTAAATAAAATTTGTCAGAATGAAACTAATTGTCACGAGACTTCTTCTAGTATGAAACAATATTAACAAAAGCATAACATTAATATTATCGACATTCATGAAAATAAAGCTTGAAGTCTCGATCGAGACGAGAGTCTCGAGAGGTAAGTCTCGGTCAAGGTAGGTGGATATGAGGAGTATCGGTCTAGTCTCGAGAGATAAGTATCGGTCTTGGTCTCATCTCCAGTTAATCTCGATGGTCTTGGTCTCTAATTCGAGACTATGGAAAGGTTTGCCTATGGTAGGAGTAACGTTAATTTCTTACTTACAGAATAGATAACAATAAACATCCGTATAAATGTTTCCTACATTCTTTTTTACATACATTGGTCAAAAAACCTTAAAATTGGTTACATACTAATTTACATGCTTTCGTTGCCTTCAGTTATATTATTTGCAGTCGATATTCCATTCAGTCTAATACTGCACTAATCTTCAAATCCATAACTAAACTCTGCTGCCATCTGTTGACTCAACTAACAACCTTCTTTTATTCCAGTTATAAACGCGTAACCCATGCGATTAACATTTGTTCCTCTTTATTTAATATAAACTGGAATGAAAAATCTTTCTAATAATTAATAACATTAAATATAAAAGAGCTTGTTAAACACTATTAAGACAATAAAGCTTGTTGAACATTAAAATCCACATATACTCTACGTTATTGCATGTGAGAGTCTCTTCAAGTTCACTGAATTTCTATCATACATTATCCTTTCTTCCAGTCCATTGTATCGGATTTCTCACTAAAGAAACGAGGCAAAGATATGTCACCAAAGAGGTACGAGACAAAGACGTTTCCAACTCTTCGATGCAGCTTCACTCTCACCAGCTTGGTGCCAGGGTTAACCCAATCCCTTATAAATTAATAATACTTCATTATGCACACATGTTACTGGATCACATCCTATATCTAATATCCATGTCCTATTAAGAGGGGAAATGTCTAGTGGCGGCATCTTCACAAAGTCATTCAAATATCACAATCTCGTGGATGACTGCGTCTTGATGAGAAAAGAGTTGTGTCAGGTAAAATCCCGTATCAAGGGAGGCGGCTGGTAGGACAGAAAGGCCATAGTCTAGTATGGAGGACGTTAGTTTAGGTGATAACCATGAGTATTGCTACGAAGATTCATAGTGGCGACTTGCGCTGCTTCCACTACTATACTGTCCTTGTCGAAGTTATTGATAAATTTGGTATTTTAGTACTGACGCTGCGCTGCAAGAAGTTACGTGCGTAGATCATTACGATTCTCCTTGCGTGATTGGACTGGGCTTTCCAAATACAGTATTTTCAGAAAAAGATTTCGACATTTCTCTATCGCGATCCCACAAGAGTTAAGGAAAAGGAGTATTTAAATGTATAATTTTACAAAACTGGTCCCATTACGAAACTCCGGGATCTAATGCCACCCCGGACCGCTTTTACCTGTAAACATTACTCTTGTATTAATGAGTTCGAACAAGAACGATGTTAACATCACAAATTTTACATGTTGACTCTATCCAGATTGATGGGGCCCTGAAACCCAACACGGGTCTGCTCAATCATGTTCTAATAAAGTTATCTCTCTCAACATGTGCAACACATTTCCAGTAAGAACTATTCAAACAGCTCAATTTTTACCTTTGGCCCGATTTTAAAATGATGGGCTCCCAGATACCTAACGGGTCCCCGCCCTAAGGTGAAACATACTCATAAACCTCTTCATTTTAGAGGAACCTCGTTTACATAGCTCATATCGTTTGGCAGCTAGAACACATAATTGACAATCAAAATTAACATGGCAAAGCGAATAGTAAAAAAAAAGTTGCAAACTAAAGTGAAATACTCAATTAGATATGAGGAAGCAAACGGCGAAAAAAGAGGGGCGTCCCTTGAATATTGTTGCGGGGAGCAACTCCAAAAGTTTAAATACAATAGAAGCAACGGTTGATTTTGCTTTCTTTGAAGAAAAAAAAACATTAGAATTTTGAACAGCTTTCAGATGAAACGCTTTTAAATATCGCCACATACAAGAGCTACTTGGTAAGTTAACTGTTACTAATTATTTCCACTAATTAACTCTTGTAGTTGCCAAACGTTACGAAATATTAAATAATGTTTCATCTGAAAGTTGTTCAAAATTTCTTGTTGTTTCAAAGGAAGCAAAAAGAAATTATTTTTTCTATTTAAAATTCTGAATTTGGCCCCCGTATCAGTATTATCGGGAGTACTCTATTTTCGAAAATTTCACCGTTTGAATATGCATATCCTATTTACTATTTCACTTTAGTTTGGAACTTTTATTTACTATTCCCTTTGAGTTATAGCATCGAAAAGGTCCCGAAAACCCTCTACACCATGTTAATTTTATGTATCAATTATTTGTTCTAGCTACCAAACGGCATGAACTATGGAAAAATGGTTCATCTGAAGGTTGTTCAAAATTTAGCGCTTGTTTCAATGGGAGCAAAATCAACCCCTGTTGCCATTTGAAATTTTGAAGTTGCACCCCGTAGAGGTATTCTCGATACACCCCTGATTTCAGAAGCTTCACCACGAGATTCTGCATATGCACTTTGGTATTGACATTTCTTGTTTCAAAGATTTCTGTGCACCAGGAGCTCAATTATGGCCCTGTTACGGATTTCGAACACTACCCTGTATATATATATATATACGCAGACAATATCAACATGCACGGCAGTGCATGAGCCAAGTTCTTCACGTCAGAAAACGT
>JAGDQP010011644.1:0-15638 GCA_022664845.1 Lepisma saccharinum
TTGTGGTACAAGGATACTGCAGGACAATTCAATACGCTGGGTAATGCTAATACAGGATTTCAGAAACGTGGTGGTTTTGTTGGAGGCAGTACCTTTTTCGAAATGTTTGGTCGTCTCTATACTGATATTGCAGGGATAGAACGTATTCTTCCCAATAAAGTCTCTCTTCGAGTCAAATTGTTTCGTAGCAAAGATTCCTTCTGTCTAATGGGTGCTGATAACTCTAATTTTAAAGTTGTCTTGAACGATGTGATTCTCTATGCTCGCCGAATGGATATTTCAGCCGACTTGGCTATCCAGCTGAATAGTTACATGCTCAAAGATACAGCAAAATTACCATTAACTCGTGTAGAGACTCGTGTGCATACGATCCCTCAAGGCGTATCTTCGTACAATTTGGATAATTTATTTTTGGGTAGTGTACCTAAAGGTCTTGTCATTGGATTTGTTTCAAATACTGCATTCAATGGTCAGTACGATCTCAATCCCTTCAATTTCCAACACTTTCATCTCAACAAGCTTCAGGTTCAGGTTGGATCTAAATTTTATCCTCCCTCTCCCCTCACCCCTAATTTTGCAAACAATTTGTTCATTCGAAGCTACTACACCTTGTTTTCCGGCACCGGTATTTTCCATCAAAATGCTGGGCACACTATAACAATGGATGACTATCCTAATGGCTATACGCTGTACGCCTTTATTCTATCTCCTACAAATACTCTGGACGACTCCACTTGGGATGTTGTTAAAGATTCTCCTGTGAATATCAAAATTGGTTTTAGTCAAGATCTTGCAAATTCCATTACTTGCATCGTGTATGCTCAATTTGATTCATTAATTCAGATCGACAAGGACCGCAACGTATATACTGACAATGCTGTTTAAGCTCCCCTTCACATAGACGGTATAAAACTTCTTCTTTCTTTCTTACTTGGATTAGTGGATCGCTTGGACGCAATGAGACAAGTCATACAGTTTTCTGCGTTTGACCAAGGCGATGGGGATAGTCAAGACCTCGTCGTTAAAGAAGTTGCAATTGTTAATCCTGATACCGATACGTCGCAAAGCTGGTTGTTCAAGGCCCCGTTCCCCTTTGCAGATCTGGCATTAGCGTTAAAGTATACGAATGAATACATTAGCAAACACAGTATTGGACTTCGGTGGGATGAAGATGGTGACATTGAGTATTCAAGTCTTAAAACAGTGCTTGTGACCTATACCCAAGGCAGTTCTACCTTATTCACCTTTGGAAGCACACGTCAACACTTCCTCGAGCGACTTCTAGAACGTCCCATCATTAATTTAGAGGATCTCCACTGTCCTAAATATACAGACCTGTGTTTTCCTACAACAGCCTGTGCACATCCCCGTCATCAATTTGAAAAATATCGGTGTGTGTTGAAGGAAGCCAAAACATATGGACACTACCTCAAATATTTAGAACTTTCACGCTATATCCTTCCTCCAGTGTTTCCTACGTATACTCCAACACCAATAAGTGACTCTGATGTGGACTCATGAACTTTTAGAAACAATTCTCCAGGATTGTGTTAGTGCATCTATTTTAACAGGCATATACGCAATTGATACATTGCCTGTAGTAGTGAAATACCCAGCCGCATTAATTATCAATTTAAGTGTATCTCGTAGTGGCGGCAGTCACTGGGTATGTGTATATATAAATCGCCATGGTCATGGCTACTATTTCGATAGTCTGGGCAATCCAGCTCCCAGACCTATTCTTAAATTCTTACGTCGAAATTGTAAATCTTTTCGTGTAAATACTACCAAATATCAAGCTGACCAGTCTGTCTTATGCGGACTGTTTTGTATAGTTTTTCTTTATTTTAAAGCACGTAATCAAAATGTATTGTCTAAATTTCATACCAGAAACCTGAAACAAAATGATCGGCTTGTACTAGAGTATGTAAAGAAAATCAAGAAACAAAAACAACAATGTAAATAATTTTCCTTTGTAGTAGAGTAGTTTATTTGTAATAAAAACCTTCTACCTCTAAATTGTTTGGGTTTTATTTCATGAAAAGAAACCAGCACATTCTAGGTATGAATAAGTTTATTATCATGCAAGTACAATTTTACAGAGACAATGTGGATATTCCATCCACTACTTTTGATGATTGCATTTTAATCCAAAATTGTAGTTGCATACACGAGCGGAGTGCACATGCATGCCGTTGCACTGGCTCATGGTACATACAGTTTAATATACTGAGTTGAAAATTTAAGTCGTGCAAGGCAGGACATCCTTGTTCTTCAACATTGACAAGGTTCACAATACGAAAGAGTTTTCGTAACCACACTGTCTTTTCTGCACCTTTACAGTAAAAGATAGAGTTTCGTTCACAACACTGAGAAATGATTCGACCTATGTGGGATATGGTATATCCATTAGACGTATCCCAGGGTAAGCCATGAAAGTTTTGAGTAAGCCACTGAACTTGTTTCTGATATCCCACAGCCAAGTCTGTGGTTTCACACGGTAATTTCACCACACAATGGAAAAGTAATGTTCCATCACATGCAGCCAAACAAAATTCACGTACAATATATTCTTTGGCTGATATTTTAAATCCTTGAAAATCAAGAATGTACTGCCTCGCACACAACATACGTGCACTGACACGGTTCTGCTGTTCCAGAATAATAGGTATCACTTGGCCAATACATTCAGGATCTTTCACAAACTGAAGACATACTTTAAATAACACATTCTTTGAAATATGAAAATGACCCTGATGCTGAAAAAGTTCATAATAGTCCTGGAAGATTTCAGGATGAGTAATGTGAGTTTCTAAATGTTTTGCAATCACTGTCCCAGTGTTCCACACGTACATACACTCGTGCACAGATTGAAGATTACAGCCCGTACATAATATTGGGTTGTCTTGTAAATAAGAACTTATTGTTTTTAATACACATTGGCCAATAATATAGTCACCAACACACTGAGTACACTGTTCCATTATTGTTCCTGGTATCCGGCAGCGTAGTCCTTCTCCAGAAAGAGTTGCTTCAATGGGAAGGTTTTAGTTTTCAACAGATGCTGAATCCCCAAATCGAAGTTTCTTTCCAGATCCTTGGCGTCGGTATGCGATTCCAAGTATATCGCAAACAAGGCTTTCACTGTGTCGGGTTCCCGAAGCTCTTCACCAGTGCGTTTTAAAAGTATGTTTTCTGCTACTTCCGGAGGTTCAGGAAAACAGCGGTCCCATATGAACCCTAAACATTCATGGTCCCGTTGACTTGGACGCAGGTAGAAGCACCCTGAACATACAATGAAGCGATCGGGTTTCCAATGCTCGATACTCCGCCAAATGCAAGCCTCATCAATCCACCGTAAAGAACATTTACACGTCCTTACGGCTAATGCAGCTTCCTCGACTTTATCTGCTGCTTCGACGAGGAGCGATTCGTTGACTGCTTCGAATTGTTCCATGGCTAGTAGGCAACTGATACCGTGAACTAGCATCCAGAGCCATCGTCGCTAGCAACAGCCAATCAGGAGCGGGACAGACTCAATGGTGGAAGGGGGCAGTACGATCCTTCTCGCGAAACATGGCTTGCAAATCACCCGATCTTGTATTCAATAAATGTCGGATTCCAGACTCGAGATTCTTTTGCCCTCCTTCAGGATGAGTTTCCAAATACAACTTAAATAAAGCTTCCTGGGTTTCTTCTTGATCCAAGACAAATGTAGTTAATTCTACAAACTCCTTGAAGACGTCTTCCGGAGAACCGTCTCATTCAAATAACCGAAACATTCATGTTCATTGCCGTTGGGGCGGTTCGAGTGGCAGCCGTAACATAAAAGACAAAATTTGGGAGTCCATTGGACCAAATACAAGCTTCATCCACCCTAAGACTCGTACACCTACACGGGACCGATTCGCTTTGTCCCATGACTAGTCGCCAACTAACCTCCAGCCAATCGTGAGCCGCTCGAGAGAGCCAATCCCCGTCTAGCAGGAGGGTCCCCTACTACGATGACACGTGCGTGTTCTCACGAGTTCTCCGTTTCTGAAGGGGAGAATAGGAGGGGAGAGCATCTTGCACCTAATGTGTACTTGAGTAGATGTTGGCACGTATCTACTTCCCTACGCCGTTGTTGGCTAATTGCAACCAGCATAAGCCGGCCGGACGATGGGGTCGCCAATATTAATCCTGAAATCCATGGATTAGGGATTAATAGTTAGAATTGTGAATCTTTGAGATGATGGCCTGACGCCTCATACCCCACGAGTATTATAGAAAGCAACTAATGAAAGCCTTCCCTGAAGGAGCTGGACCCCTATCAGTTACGGTTAACCAAACACTGACACCACCACCAGAAAGATTCCGGCAATAAATTTTCTCTGGCATTGCCAATTTCTCGAAGCAGATGGCAGAAACGAAAGGTGGTGAAACCAAAGAGAAAAAAGAAGGAAGAAGAAAAAGGGAAGAATAGTAAAGAAAGAAGTGGCAACGTTTCTACGTTGGGTCGAAACCACAGAGATTCCTTCCACATGTCTGCAGTTTTGAAGAAAACATTTGGTGACCTAAGGCTTTCTTGTTTTTGGACGGTTCTACACCATAGTCGGCATAGTTTCATCGAATTACGCTGGGCATCATACGTATTAATATGTTACGTATATTTTTAAAATATACATATTTATAGTTAATGCTGTTACAATGCATAAAAGAGACATACGCGTAACTACAAAGCATTGCCATAAATTGGACAATAAGAATAGTAATAATGTAGTTACCAGTTAGTAGTAACAGAGAGAAAAGAATAAATTCCCTTCTCTCTGGTAGTAATCATGTAATCACGAAATACATAATAATATTCTTATAGAGCTTAATTTGTAGTACGGAGAATATGTCCAAAATTGTGCATTTTATATATATATATATATATAAGCATAAAACTACGTAAGTTTGTTGTTTATGGCTAAATAATTATTTTAATCGTTCCAGACATCGTCTGATTGGTTTTTCTACCGCCATGTTGGGAAATTGTGGCCAAATTTTTGTCAATAACTTGAGAATTAACAAATCCATTTAATTTCATTCATTCCTTTCCCAATCTATTTACTTTAAAAGCTTGAAACTTGGTAAGTTTGTTCTTTATGACTAAATAGTTATAGTAATCATTGTATAGGTATCGTAGAATCGGAATGGTTTTCCGACCGCCATATTGGAAAATGGCGGCCAAATGTAATCAGCCGATTTCAATTGAGAACTATCAGTTGTCACCTGAGAATAAATCGACCGATTTCAATGATTTTTAGTTTAACAGAATAAAATTCGGCAGTCTTTCTGTGTATGATTGCATAGTTATTTTAAGCGTTGTAGGCATGGGTGAAATGGTTTTTCGACCGCCATATTAAAAATGAGCAATTGCAATTTACATAAATCCATTGATAAACTTGACACGTGAGTATTTAATATTGAGAAGCCAAGGCGTAACAGAAAATCAACAATTGAACCTGCTTTTAAGTGAGTATAACGGCCTAAAATAATTAGAATTGTGTCCCTTGTGCTACAGAATGTTGAGAAGGTCCACGTGCTACAGACGTACAACCCCAATCCTTAATAGTTATGATTTATTTCGGGGAATTAGATTATGAAGTGAACACAGAAAAGAAAATTAGAATAGAACCATTGACTCAAAAGTTAACATTAGAATAGGCAAATAACTTATTTTAGCGACTATTTTCTAACGGCGACTCAGAGGGTACGATGTCAAATACATACAATGCATAAAATAACTAATTCGTTATAATTCACACTTAGAAAATTAAGTGATGACCAGCTTAACAAAAAGAAAATTTTGAATAGGGCCATTTACTCAAAAGTTATGACCAAGAAAATATATTTTGGCGGCTATTTTCCAATATGGCGGCTCAGAGTGCATGCTGCCAATACCTACAACGCTTAAAATAACTAATCCATTATAATTTACATTTAGAAGATTAACACGTTCAGGCCAATCGAGCCGATATCGCGACGGTAGATTCAGTAATCTAGAATCCGACTGACGGTATATCGCGTCATGGTCTTTACTTTTTTCGTGCGTTTTCTGTGTGGATATTTTTACAAGATTGGGCGTCTAGAGCATATTTCCCTATTATATATCAACACTAAAGCATTGGGCAATGACGTCAGAAAGTTTACTTCATCTCTTGTTTCACCTAGAGACCTTCAATTTTTCCCTCGTGTTTATTGCACCGTTCTATTTTTATCTACTCCGATTATGTGGTTGGTCTTATAAAAATATTGATACTGGTTTTGTGTGATGTATTCCTTGTGTAAATATTCATACTTAGTGGACTCGTGCGAATTTTTGTGTTTATGTATCATAGAAACCAAACGCATTTTCACCTCAACAAAATGTATTGGAGACCACAAAATTCACCGCTACACGATTTTATACATAATAAAGCTAAGTGTACCCACGGCAATGTCTTGAGTCCCCAATGACAAAATCTCTAGAAGTTCCGTTGATATAAACATTTTTTCTAGGCCTTTTCCAGCACTGGACTGAAAGTGTGAAACGATGAACAACTTAACGAAAAGAAAATTAGAATAGGAACATTCACTCAAAGTTATAGCTAAAACAATTTTTGGCGTCTATTTTCCAATATGGCTGCTCGGAGCCCATGATGCCAATACCTACAACGCTTACAATAACTAATTCGTTGTAATTTGCATCTAGAGAATTAAATTATGAACAACTTAAAAAGGGAAAACTACAGTACAATATGACATTTCACTCAAAGGTTATAGCAAAGTAGCTAATTTTGGCGGCCATTTTTCATATGGCGGCTCCGGGTGCACGTTGCAAATCTACAACACTTACAATTACTATAGTTCATTATAATTTACATTAATGCCACGTTTCATGCTTTTACATATAAAATGCACAATTTAGTAAAAATAGTTACTTAATCTTCGCATTATTGGCAGAAGTAATGTCTCTTTGCACACTATTGAAAAATAGCCTCTCTTGTGAACAACAGGCAGATTTCAATAATAGCATCCTTAGCAATAAGCTTATTTTACTATTTCTAACTTAACCTAACCTAACTTTCCTAACCTGAAATCAGCCATGTATAGGGTCACAAAGTATCGTAACACACCCACTTAATTTCATACAAGTAATTTGGAAGTAAGCATGAAATTAAAATAAGCTGATCAAATAGCCTGAAAAATATTTCAGTATTAAGTAGTCTCCCTTTATTAACGAACTCTTTTGTATAGCTTAAATAATTATTTGCAATAACATTAACTGTTTGATTTGTCCAAATATTTCTGATGGAAACTATTTATGACGAATTTTGCGGAAGTCCTGCAGAAATGTCTTTCATCGTTAGTCTGAATATCTGTTCTTGCTCCAATTGTTTTTCATTGAATGTGCACTTTTTTTTATTTTTGCTGTTTTATTACAATAAACTTATTAATTAAATCAGACTTTTTAAATTCGTAACAGCAGTCACTTTGTCTCATTTATAATCTACTTCTCAAACGTGGTAAGAAATGATATAGAGTGCGTTTAAAAAAAAAACTTGCATCACGTCGGACAATAAATATCGTGTAAATGTGCATCTACGCTTCACATATTATTCGTAAAATATTTGGTTCTTGGAGACACATACTACACGTTTAAATTAAATTTAATGATTTTCTTCCAATTTCACTTGCTACAAATCTTTGATGCTCTTTCATCAGTCATCGCAAACAATTTGTTTGCTCAGTGGATTCAACAGTCATCATTGAAACAATAATTCTTTTCGTTATACTGTCAAACAATGTAAGTTTCATTACATAAATATGCTATACGTGAAGAATGTAACACATGTAAATACGTCTATTTTAAGGAACTTTCATGCCTAAGAAAAGTCATTGAGCCTTAATTTCTGTCATTTAAAATAAAACGTTAAAAATAAGATAAAATGAATTTTATGTGCGGTAACAGCACTATGGCTTACGTCCATCTCGATAGAGGGAAGCCCCTTATCTTTGTCACATTTAATAAGTAGACAAATAAATTAACTTACGTCAATAATTTTCTCAAACAAAGAGCAGTAAAGAAAAATAACGCATTTTTTAAGTTAATCCATTTTCAGATAGAAGTTTATTTTATCAAAAAGATGGGCCAGCTTATCGTCCGCCTTAGGCTACGCCCCTGAAGACTTTATATATATCTATATTATATCTCGTCATATGCCAAATTATGAGTAAAGAAATTAAATTAGAAATACCTTATAAATTTTCCAATTTCATTGCATTTGATAAGTGCACATCACTGCACCATCATTAAAATTAACTTTTACAAAGTTTCCCAAAGCTGAATAATAATCTTGCAATTAACAAGAATAACTATTTAAACCACAGATGACTCTAACCTTAAAATACAACAAGGAGAGAGGAAAGTTCTCATGTATTCCTTTTCTCCATAGAAGTACTCACCCCGGTCAAATCATCAGTGTGGCAATCGCTCGCATGTCCCAGACACACGCACTGTCCTCCGATGGAAATATCCTTGATTGAATAAAAGTAACGACGCGTTACCGTTTCATCAACAGTTTGAGTCATTAAATCTGCATTCAAAGTTCGAATTCTCTGCAGTCGAAGTCTTACATATCGTGCTTGAGTAAATTCTCGAAGTTCTTCGCTTGAGTCGTTGGCCCCTGGTCTCCCTTTCACCAAAGAAGTGTGAATCTGAAAAGAATTTAACAAACATTTTCAAACTCTAGAGCAGTCGTTTCGTATACGCATATTAAATGTATAATTCTATTTCCATATCAGAAAATACATCCACACAACTATATGGAACAATAGACTATGAATGAGGTCTGAGAAAATTAAAAGCAACATGCAATCCGCAAGCTGAAATTAAAAATGTACAGAATGGTTACTCTGCAGATAATACTTCATGTCTGCGAAAGTTGGAATATGACCATGGAAATTATCGTATTTTCTGGCGTATAAGACGCACTTTTTGCCCTCGATAAACGTCCTCAAAAAGAGGGTGCGTCTTATACGCCGGTGCTCCCTCTACTCCGGCAAATACAAACGACTATCGGCAATATTGTGCAGGCACATTAATAATACTGTTGAATTTGAAGAGCCGTATTTCACCACCTTTGTTTCCGTTACATTTATTTTGTAATTTTGAATGTAGAGTCTAAGATATTGCTGATGTATGATTTCAAAAGTGCCGAAACTAATGAAATTTTAACATATATGATACTTTTCGCCGAAAATCGTCCTCAAAAAGACGGTGCGTCATATACGCCGGCAAATACGGTAATATAAATTGCGTGTCTTTGAAAATAAGGTTTTGACGAAGATATAAGAGGCGAAACGGGACGAGACGACCAGAGAATGGAAGACACTACATAATGAACTCCACATACTGTATGATTCACCCGATATTATAAGAATAATGAAAACATGACTGCTAAGATGGGCAAGCCACTTAGCTTGGATGGAAGAAAAACGAAGATTATATTCTATCGTGGTAGATTAGCCGTTGGAAAGACCTAGACGTCGCTGGGATGACAATATTAGAAGGGATCTTCGAGAGGTGTATGTTCATGGTGAAAACTGGCTTGATCTTACCCAGGATAGAATCCAAAGGCGAGAACCAATGTTCTGAACGACTAATGTTAACTAATATTTTTAACGAAGAACATTAACTGAATCAATTTAATATTACATCTTATAATACAAAATATGACTATTAATCACTTGAGACCCTAAGTAGTGTGCTTACTGGTGTGGTGCTATTTTCGCCAATATCACAGCCTTCAACCTGCGCCGGCTGCGGGGAACAATTTCCACTGCGGTACGTTTCTGGTAGAATTTGCTTCCATCCCTTATCGGACATTCCGATCAACTCGGTAGTGTATTAGATCGATTTGGTCTGACTCTCCACTGTCGCTCCAAATGACCCCACAGATGTCTAATGCTGCTGAGTTCTGAACTTTATACTATCCGGTCGATTTGGTCCACTGGCTTTTCCTCAAATCATGGGGTTATGGTGTACATTGAAACTGAAATCGACCATTTCCAATTAGTTGTAATAATGTAGATATCACTGAATCCTTCTAACATAGATTGATAAGTATTCACATTCATGGATCCCGCGTCAGGGATACCATTGGTCCAATGCCATGCCATGAAAAGCAGCCACAAACCATAAGTTCACCACCACCCAACTTCGCTGTAGGCACAACACACTCCTGTATAAGAAACGTTCGCCAGGCATTCTCGATGTCCAAATAAGTCTATCGAATTGTCACAGCACGTGACATGATTCGGCACTCCACGGAATAAACTTCCATTGTTTGAGTGTCCAATGATGCCTACTATAAACAATGCCGGGCACTAGACTGTTGTTACACCTCGAAAATGGAATTCAACAGCATAAAACCTGCTCTCTTTCTGTGTGCATGATCATGAGTTCAGCTCTCATCGGGGTTAATTGAAGGGAGTGCTTCGGAGTCCACTTTATAAAAAATTGTAGGTCCCGTTTTTAGAAGCTCCCCAGGACGTATAGCACATTAATAACCATTCATTCTTTCAAAACATGAAGTTTCCCGTGGATGGTATCATTGGTAGGATCACTTGCACCGTTTCCCAACGTCAAATACGAGTCTCTGGCTCGGGCTTGGACGAAATCTGACGGTTTGACTTCACTACGTGTCCGAGACGTCGACAGTCCTCATTTGTCAGTTTTTCCGGCATACCAGATGTGGGTTTGGGTTCTTATAATCTGAATTTCCTCATATTTCCCTTTGCAACCAGATCACCGACCGTTTCAGTGGGTACCGGTGAGAATCTCTAGAGCGAAATCTCGCGGATGGAGTGACCGACTATGGACATCATTGATCATACCCCGTTCGACAACACTAAGCTCACGTCACAGGTTCATACAAACGGCTGAGGTATACGTGTATCAAATTGCCGTTTACTATTCCAAAAATTCCGTCGTGTATCTAATGTCGCAACTATATACTAACTCTGCAGTGGGCACAAAGTAAGGACCTAAAGTTTAGGTCCTTACTTTGTGCAGAGGGTTTACGCTAACCACATAATGTATAAATTATTAGGCTATATAACGTAAGGTAAGTGATAAGTACTTTTGTAATATAATGAATAATCAGTAACTAAAAGAACTATAATAATCTTGTAAAGTTTTATCTCTGTTTGGGTTTCTTGCCACCCAATTAAATTTGTAAAGGTGGTGGCTGCGAACCCAATTCTCGAAATAGCGTCTGTGTTTACTTATGTTATGTAAGGAGTAACTTTGTGTACATCCTTATTTATTTATTTTTAAAATTTTCGTCTATAAATCATCATTCGTTCGTTGTGTACAAAGGCGTGGGTATGTGATGGTTTATCATCCAATTCCGAACGAAGTTATCCGAAGCAGACGACTTAAAAACGGTATGTTAGTCTTGCTTCGCTACGATTGGTTGGGTTGGGAGATGAAACTATATAAAATTCTGCGTTAAATTCAGTCAGTTTTTATTATTTCTTACCGTATTTATTTGATTGTATTTAGAACTCGGTTGTTAAACTGAGCTATTTACAAAGTTGCGTATTTTTTTTTATTTAAAAAAAAAAACTCCCTCCTACACAAATCCACACGTATTGTGGTATTAGGACATGCGTACAGGTGTGTGTTTCTACAAATAATTAATCAACACATACTCAATCTTGAATCTTCTTAGTATGATGGTGTCAGTAACTAAGGAAGGAAGAACGAAGAAAAAAAGGCGTGGTTCACTACCCACGAATAAGGATCCACGCTATTAAACAAATCTTATTCATCAAGTAAACCAAATATCTGGTCAAGTAGTGTGGGCTGTTCTCTAAATTAGGAGGAACAACAATTCGTGTCTGAATAATTAACAAGTGTGAAATGTCCACACTCGTTTTCTTTTTAAGCATTCCCAGCGAAAGCAACTTGTTTTTCGTTCTTTAACTTCCAGGGTTACGGCTGGCAGACTTGTTTCCATAGCTGTTTCCCCTCTTAGCGATTATTTATAAAGGCAAATAAACAAATGGGTTTCACAGCTTGTTAGCTACTTTAATACGAGTATATTTAGATTTGAGATAATTCCAGAATTCATTTTAGTCTGAATTCATACGATTCTCGTATATACCCTCCATATTAAAACGTATATGAAATATCTGGACAGATTTCTGAACTGATTATTGCAATTAGTTCGAGGCCAACAACACTATCTGCCGAAGTAGTGAAATAGATTACAAAATGTTAAACTGCATAGGCCTATATTATTTTCACCATAACTAACCCATGCGAAAGATTTTTTTAAATTGATATACTGTACTCACAAACAAGTATTGTAAAATTTATGTGAAAATAACAGCAGTTGTCTGCCTCAGCATCGAACTGACTTCAGGAAAATTTTGAATTGTCAGGTCAGAAGGTGAATAAAATCACAAGCTTTGTTTTTTATATTGGTAGATTCCTTCGACTTTTGTTTTTATAAAAGTTAGTTCTATTATTAGTTTTTTCCTAACTCTTTAGTGCAATTTTAAATCGGTTAACAAACCAACTAGCAAATAAAGAATACACACAAAATAATACTTAAAAATTTACAACGCTGCCAGTATTGTACCCATATCAAAAAATACGAGAGCACCACAGGGACGCCCTCTACAAAATCAGTGTATGAATTAAAAAGTAGCCCTAATGTCCACAGTATCTTGCCCATCCTTAATGACTGTTTTGAGGAACTAATATAAGAAAATGAGCCAATTAGGTAGGATGCAAATATGGAGAGGGGAGAAAAGGTGTAACACATTGTGCAACAATACTGGATGAATAATGTTGCCAATATATAACTGTATTGTGTTAAAGAGCACTTCGCAAGGTCATTATACAAGTTAAATCTACACATTAAGTGAAAAAAAAAAACACTTGCCCTTCCGAGTTACCAAGAGTAAAAAAAAAACAGGTGGTGAAGGTGTCGGGTAGTGTTGCCAACTGTCCTGTTATAGTGCACGATAATAACGAATTTTAGCAATATATTTATCTTAATGCATTACATGCACTGCCACAACGTATATCATACTAACTAACTAACTCTATGGCTTATGGAACTCGCAAGTTCATCGTCGCAGTAACAAACGTTCGTTGTTGGATTCTATCCTGGGCAATATCAAGCCAGTTTTCATCACGAACGCTTACTTCCCGAAGACCTCTTCTAATATTGTCCTCCCAACGACATCTCGGTCTTCCCAATGGCCTCTTTCCATCCTCTTCCAACCAGGATAGAATATCATCTTCGTTTTTCCCCCATCCGAGCTACATGACCTGCCACCTTAGTCGTCGCGATTTCATTATTCTTACAACATCTGGTGAATCGTACAGTCCGTGGAGTTCTTCATTATGCATTCTCCTCCACTCTCCAGTCATCTCGTCGCGTTTCGGCCCGTATACCTTTCTCAACCTTATTTTCAAACACACGTAATTTATGTTCATGTGCTAGACGCGTACTCCAACTTCGCACCGTAAAGTATTACCGGCAGAATAACCGTTCTGTATATTTTTAATTTCAATTTCTTTTATATTAATCGCGAGGTTAGAAGTGTTTGGACTGAATAGAAACATGCGTTCTCCGATACTAAGCGACTTCTTAGTTCTTCCGTGACCTCTTGCTTGTTACGTATGCTCCCAAGTATTTAAATTTGTTTACTTTCTCTATGACCTCATCCCTAATTCTTATGTTTTTATTTACTTCATTCCCTGTGTTTCGGCTTGTTATCATGTATTTTGTTTTATCTATGTTTACCTGTAGACCTATCTCATCGCACGCTTCTACTAAGGCATCGATGTTGCTTTGTAAATAAATCATCTATATCGTCCCCTATTAAATCTACATCATCCGCGTATACAAACAGTTGATTTAAACCATTCAATGATAATCCCTTTTTGTCCCCTCTAATTTTTAAAATCGCATATTCTAACGCAAAGTTAAACAGTAGTGGGGACAAGGCATCGCTTTGTTTCAATCCGTTGCGAATCTTGAAAGTATCTGACATGTTATTAGGATCCATACTCTGCTTATGGGGTCGTTGAGACACATCTTCACTAGTTGAACCAATTTTTTCGGAATTCCAAATCGTATCAGGATACTGTATAACTTTTCCCCTTTGATAGTATCATATGCTTTCTTAAAATCAATGAATAGCTGATGAACCGTTCCCCTGTATTCCCATTTCTTTTTCAAAATTTGTCTCAAGGCGAAAATCTGGTTCAACGTGGATCTATTTCTTCTCAATCCACATTGGTGATCTCCAATTATCTCATCTACGTACACACTTAGGCGTGTTAACAGAATATTACTTAATACCTTGTAACAGGTCGGAAGTAACGAGATTCCGCGGTAATTATTGCAGTCCGATTTATCGCTTTATTTGTAAATCGGAACTATTATTGAGGTTTTCCATTCCTTTGGGAGATTATCCTTTCTCCATATAGCACTTATCAATTTATGTAGTTCCTTGATTAGTGCCGTTCCTCCTGCTTTAATTAATTCGGCTGGAATATTGTCTATTCCCTGTGATTTAAATTTTTTTCAATTTCTTTACCGACATTTCGATCTTGATCTCACTAGGTTCGGGAATCCAGGATTCTGCGGTATGGATTTAAAATTCCTCTGTTTGTTCCCCGTTGTGTACATTAAGAAGTTTGTTGAAATCCACGTTCATTTCTAATCATTCCTAACCTCGGCTGGTAACCTTTTCTTAACGAGTTTACCCCTTTGTATAGATCTCGTATGTTATTTGTCTTCCCGTTTTCCTCAATCTCCTGGATCTTCTGCGTCAGATATTCTCGCTTTTTGTTTCTGAACCCGAGTGTGGAGTTTCGTTTCGCGTTACTGTAGTGGTTGGTATTTGCTTCGCTTTTATTACTTAGCCATCGCTGCCTTGCTTATTTTCGTTCCTCATGATGTTTAAGGCATTCTTCATCAAATCAAGGTTTGTGTTTCGGTTGTTTCTTCTCACATACACGTTCCTTCGCTGCGCTCTTAATTGTTTCACGAATTGCTTCCCATATCTTACTTACATCAATTTCATTATTAATATCATTATTATTATTACTCGAGTCGACTAGGATTTCAAACCTATTTAAGAGTTCGAGTTGGTAATCTGCTTTTATGCTCAGATTATTTAATCGTTTCACTTCGAATTTCAGTTGTATTGACCTCTTGCTTTCCCTGTTCGCGATGCATAACTTTTCCCTTACTTTTGTGATCACTAATTGATGGTCGGTGTCACCTTCCGCTCCTCTGTACGACCTAACATCTATTATGTTGGTGTGTCTTCGTCGGTCTACTAATACGTGATCGATCTGGTTGAGAGTTTTGCCGTCCAGAGATACCCATGTGTATCTGTGTATGTCTGTGTTCAAAATACGTGCTCTTTAGCAGTAGCTTTTTCGAAATCGCGAAAGTTATAAGTCTTTCTCCACTGTTGTTGGTCTTTTCGTGAAGACTGTATTTGCCTATAGTAGGTCTATATTTTTCTTCCCTCCCTACCTTTGCATTGAAATCACCCAACACAGTTTTCGAATTATACTTCGGTAATCGGTC